>PVIJ01003133.1:0-129903 GCA_004024925.1 Scalopus aquaticus
GGTGAATTGGTGGTGGGCTGCCCAAGGGGAATACAAAATGTAAAAGACACAAATAACAATAAAAAAAATGGAAAAAAAAAATAAAGTCAGAGCAGGCTCATGGGCCAGAGGGCTCCAGTTTCAAAGACAAATACTTAAAATAAAGACATAGCTGAATTCATTGATGATTTTGGTAAAGGCGATTTATACACTGACACAGTGTCTCAGCATAAAGTAGGTTGCCTGGTGAAGACAACTTGTGGGTTATTGTTGCTTTTTGTTATGTTTTGTTTTGTTTTGTTTGGAAAGCATGCAGTTCAAGGACAACAGACTTTCAAGCTGTAAGAATATTGACATCCACTGTAGAATTCTGGTTGGAATTTGAGGCAGGTTTACTGAAGTGAGTCTCATCCATGACTGACTAGCTTTCAGAAAGTTAGAGTTGATATAAATTGGTTGACTTGTAGGGATATAGCAATATGTTTATCATTTGTTTTATATGGAGTTCTGGCAATTCCCTATTATCATAGCTATAAAACAATCTATCTTTTCCAAATTTCATGGGATTTTTTCCCATTCTCATTAGTCAAGTTCACTCAAATGTCTTTTGATGCAATACCACTTCATAATCACACAAGTGCTACAGATGTATAGATGAGGATAATTGCCTAAAGAGATGTAAACAACTTACATAAATGAAGTGGTTAAATAAATTTAGTAATCCATACTATGGAATATGAAATACTTTTTGTAAGGATGGAAACTAGATGTACTGATATGGAACAGTCTTCATAATGTGGTAGTGAGGGAGAAAGCAAAGTGAAGAACAGGTTTTTAGCTATACACAAAACTTCTTGGAAGCATAATAAAGAAACTGATCAAAAGTATATATCTCAAGAGAAAGGAACTGGGAGCCTTTGGTGGCAAGAGTGGAGAAGACCCTTTCGTGAGAATGTCAGCATTTAAAAGCCAAAAATCTTGAATTCCAAATTCCATTCTCTTTCCATATTGCTCTAGTAAACTCTTTCTTTTATATGATCTTTTTTCAGGTCAATGATCCAAATTATATGACACAAAAGCATCCTCAACATACTTCAAAAAACGACCTTTTAAAATACCACCATGGACCATCAGCCATAACATCTCTTTCTCTCTCTCTTTTTTTTATTCATCCCATTCACACTGTTGAATGTTTTCTCAAGGTTTAGCAAACCTGGAGAATGCCCTTTTCAGGGATTATTGTGAGGCAGAGTTGTCCTGTGCCGAGATCTCTGTGTCATACACTTCCCTAGTCCATCCACTGCTCCATACTCCTACGGTCATCTCTTATCTTTGGAAGGCTCATGGCGTTTACATTCTTCATAAACCAGAAACCTGTTTTTTCCACATTCCCTGTTTATTAGTGCAGACTTGACACAGTCTCATGTATGTCTTTCAACCACCTCCTAAATCAGTGCCTCCAGGGCCCCTGAAGTACTTTTCAGCAATCTTCTCTCAAATCTTACCAGCCTCTTGCACGCAATTGAGAGACTCAGAACTAAACATAGTCAGGCGGGTGTGGTCTCCAGAGAATGCCATAGCAATTACTACTACATTGAGAAGAGAACTCATTAATGCAAAATGAACTGGAGCAGGAACAAAGTCCTGTCAGAATGACTGAAATTTTGGGGCTGCTTCAGTCAGCATTTGGTAAGGGGTGGCTGGGGGGTGAGAAGGGAATACAAATCATTGGCAGAATTCAGTATTAATATGCCACGAGGTCCACGGTCAAAGAACTAAAGGTGCTATGAAACAAACTATTGACAGGACTGTATATTTTTTTTTTTCTGTAGGGGCAGAGTGGGTTATACATAGATTTATTCATTTTTATTTAACTTTCAACAATTACCCAGGCACTCCAAGAGTATTGTGAATACGCAGAACATATATAAAAGTAAAATGAAACAAATACAAGTTATAATCCATGTATCTAGGGACAATTACTACTAATCTGATGCAAATCCTCCAGCTATTTTCCACTACACTTCTATAGGTGTTTAAAATTATCATTTAAATCTGCATTGCAACTCAATGATATATTATGAATGTTAATTTTTATGACTTTGTTCTTAATCATCTCAAAGCATCCCCTTGTGATGTGCATTTCACCTAATGTTAGACATTGGTCTACCATCTCCCACTAGTCACAACTTCATACTACTGAAAATTGCGAAAATTTAATTATTTCATTATACCCATTTTGTGTGGTTGTGTGTTCAGTGATGGAGGAATTATGTTGCTACCATTTTAAAAGTTGCTGGTAAGTCTGTTTCTAAAAGTGGAATCTGGTTACTTTTGGAAGAGACTCCTTTTGTCTTAGAAATATTTAAATTAGCCCTTTGATGATTCCAAGTTATAATAACAGCCACTAATATTATTTCTGTCTTGAAATGAGAAGTTATCTCAAATTCTCAATATTGGTACTGCAGAGAGGTATGCATCTAGTTAACTATTTCATCTGCGGTCAGCAAAGTTATTGTACCAAGTATGGCTTTAGCCTAAATGGTGGGTTTATTATTCTCAGTTGCCATAACAAAATACCACAGACTAAGTGACTTAAATAACAGAAATTTATTATTTCACAGTTCTGGAGGCTAGAAATCCAAAATCAAGGCTCCAGTCAGTTTGGTTTCTGGTGAGTGCTCTCCAACAGGCTTACAGGTGTCTGCCTGCTGACTTGCTTGCACACAGCTTTTGTTGCGTACATGTGCATGGACAGAGAGCTAGTGAGTGCTCTGGGGAACCTTCTCTTAAGGACCTTAGTTCCATGGGACTAGAGCCCCACCATCATGATTCCATTTAACCTTATTTATGTCCTTAGGGGCTCCATCTCCTTATACAGTGGTGTTGGAGGATGGGGTTAGGGATTCACTATGAGAACTGGGACAATAACAGGGGGTGTGGGGGGCACAAAAGTCTGTAACAGTGTATATCATCCTATGGGGTTATGTAAGACTTAGTCTTTAAGGAGTAATGAGAACTTTTCTGGTGGCCTTTTCTGGATCAGGGAGATTATACTCTGGGGGTAGACATAGAGTTGCTAACAAAATAGGTGAATGTCCCTCCTACCTTCAATACTCAGGTTGGCACTGCAGTCTAGAGCTGAAAGTAGAAGAGATGAGTCTGTTCTCCACAACCTGTCAGTACCTGAGAATCTTCCAGAAACTGAACATGGTTTTAGGAAATTAGAGTAGAGCACTGTGCTGAAGAGCACTGGTTCTATGCTAACAGAATGCAAATAGCAGCTGCATCTCTTGTTTGCTGTGATGCAAACAATACTTCAACTCTGAGCAGAGCCTCGGACGGGTATAGGGCAGCCTGCTGGGCACTACATATGCTGCACCCAGGCTCGAGTCCCTTGTTTACTTGTCTCTGGCCATGAGTAGCCTCCTGTGACATGATACAATAACTATCTATGCATGTCATAATAGAAAAAGATTGGGAAGTGCTAATTAAGCTTCAATGTCTTCTTTGGTTCAAAGGGACTTATCCCTGAGATTGGTTTCAATAGTTTTCTGATTTCCTGCATCTTTTGGGTGAATGTTGATGCGACCTGTATCTCAGTTTCTACAATGATAGAAACAAGGGAATCATACCTAATTACATTCATGGTCCTTTCCCACTTCACAGTTTTGCCAGATCACTAATTCTGCCAGCTTGAAGTGAAACAAGCTGAACATTGTGTTGAGGTCTGGGACATGTCAGAAACACTTTACACCCACAACAGAGGACAGCAACCAGAAAAAGCATCAGTTTCCCTGCACAACCTGGAGGGCTCCCTATGACTTCATAACTGTGTAAGTGATTGACAAGAAGAAACATGTGAATTTTTACTAACTTATAAAAAGAAAATTTTTATGACTGTGCAGATCATTCACCCTTTTAGTCATTTACTAGGTATTTCCTGATGGCCTAGATGCTGCTTGCTGGGAACTCTGAGTCTCATTTGGAACTGATGAAGTCCCTGTGTCTGTGGCGCTGACCCACATAGCTAAGCTTATGCCCATTTTACCTCTCGTCCATCACACCTGGGATGAGGCCCAACATGGAAGAAAGGGCCTGTCGATTCAGGTGCTCTGCTATTCTGGTAGTCAGGTGAAAAACTGAGGCTCTAGTACCTTCTTCCTGCAAATGATTACATTGACATATCTCCTACTTATCACTCATCTCCAGCCAAGGCAAAGATCTGATTTGTTTAAAACCCTGTGCTTGTGAATCCCCTACAGCTCAGTAGCAGTAAAAAAAACTTATAGGGGCATAAGATATAAAAAAAAACCCAGTTCTCCCCTTGTTTCTAAAGATGGTGATGGGCTCAGGATAATCTACCTCAAAATATGACACTTTAGCATATTGAATTTTTTAAGTTGAAGAAATTTGAGAAATGGCATATACTGGAAGAATTTTCTGACCTCTCCCTGAAACAGGTCATTACAACCTGTTAAACTTGCTACCTACCCCTGAAGCAGATCACAAAATTCTCATGAGTGTAGGAACTTCTCTATTCCCAGAGGGAAGGAGCCCCCTTATCGTCAAAGGGGCAGAAGAGGAATCTTAAGAAATAGACCTTTTAGAGTTTTCCTCAGTTTACTGCATTCACTGCATACTTTTTGTCTTAGATCTTTTCATCACTTTCCACTACTAATCAAAACTAGTATAAAACACTCAGATTTAACTTTGGCTTGGGTCTTTATCTCTCTACATAGGTGTCGGTGTCACTTAAAACTTATGCTAAATAAATCTGTATGCTTTTCTCTTGTGAATCTGTCTTTTGTTATGGGGGTCCCAGCTGAGAACTTAGAAGAGAAGAGGAAAAAGATATTTCTCTCCCTTATAATAGAGTGGTTACAAAAACTCCCTTTTCCTGCCCCCAGCTTGTAGCCTACGCTCGACCTAGGAGACTTTGATTTGTGCTAAGGATCAGCATTTGGCTCTTTCTTCCTGAGACAGTAGGAACAATGCTAGCTCTCCTGGGTGGGGGTTGGGGGGGGCTTTGGAGGCCCCTGCCTGTGGGTTGCTAGTTCAAAAGATAATTCTGTTCATTGGTCAGAGCCCCACGTCCTCAGCATCCCCATAGTGTGACTGAAAGAAAGGAAGGGGGACCATGGGTGGAGGCGAATTAACTTGTCCCAGCTGGAGGGAGATGAGAAAAAAGTTGGCTCTTAAAGCAGGTGTTTTGGGGAATAACCACATAGCATTTGATGCAAGAAAATCCAGAAAATTATCATTGGATATATTCAAGTAGTTCTATTTCTTGCATTTTCAGAAAAACAAAGCTCTTAATATCATGTTTTCTTTTTTGTTGTTGTTATTTTTATTTGTGTCTTTTACATTACTGTATATTCCCCGTAGGTTTCCCACCACCACCAATTCACCCGTGTACCGTTACCGTCACCATAGTCCCTTGTGCTCCCCTCTTCCCCGTTCTGAGCCCCAATCCTCCCCCCTCTCTCACTGATTGTCGCTCTTGTATTTGCATCATGTTTTCTAATCCAAATTCATATGACACCATTTTCAAAAATTGAGTTAAAATACTCATTTTGCCTAAAAAAAATATGATGGGCTTCAGAACATGCTATCCCAAACTATGGTATCCTAGCATATTAAATATCTTAAGCTGAAGAAATTTTTTTTTTTTATTGCAGAATCAGAAATGTCGCTGTGACTTCCCCACACCCTGCCTTTCCTCCCTGAAACAGGTCATAAACTGCCCTGTGGAAGATCCCTGCTGTCCCCTAATCAGGAGGTGAGAAGACATTCTGATCTCCAGGGAGGGATTTGGGTCAAGTAATCTGTACAAACCTTGTTAAACTTACCCTTATTCTTCCTAGTTACTTCTTTACCCATGGAAGTAAAGAAGTAACTAGGAAGATGAAGCTATTCCTACTATCTAGACGGAAGTAAGGTGCCCTAGTCATTTCTTCTCCTTAGCCCAGACTTTGTCTTGTCAATTCTTGACAAATTCATTGTTCCTTTGTCTAAAAGTTAATAAAGTTTCCCGCTCAGTTCACTTCTTCTGCTTCATTCTCTTATGAAGTCTCCCACATACACATAAAAATCCGATGGAACTTATATACTACTCTCCTAGTAATCTGTCTTAATCAGTTTAATTCTCAGACCTAGTCAAGAAACCCTTAGAGGACTGAGGAAAATATTTTCCCTCACAAATAGTCTTTTCAATGTGTTAAAGACAAGTAAGTACCTAATAGTAAAACAATAACCAATATGTACTTGGAAGTAATTGTGCACAGTTGTGTGTGTGTGTGTATGTGTACATGTACATATTGTAGAAATGTTTTTAAAATGTTTCTCTCCAATTGAAGGCTTTCTGGGTGATGTTTTGTTCTTTCTTTGAATTGTCCTGTATTTTCCTAGTTTCCTCAGTGAACATATTATTTTTTATATGTTGTCATCTAAACATGTTAAAATATTAAATTTATCCACCAAGGGAAATTTAAATCCTTTATTTCAGGTGGAGGAAAATGGTGCCAGATAGACTGTCTAACATATAAGAGTTGAGGCCAAGTAGGTGGGTGAACCTAAAACAAATGTTGACAAAACAACAACAAAACATCAAAAGTATATATGCAGAAACAAACCAGAGTCAAATACTGAGAGAGGGGGCAGGGCTGCATTTACCTTGGAAGGGGCTTATCAGAGCTATTGGAGCACATTACTTTATTAGCATCCTTCACAAAATACAGAGGGAACTGAGGAGTGAAAAGAGAAACATTAAAACTTCACTGTAAGTGCTCCTTCAAAGTCATTAAAATTGAGAGAAAGAAAAAGACAATTCCTTATCACTTTTCAAGGAGACATCAGGATTCATGTTGCAAGAAACAAAGACAGACATGATACACTTTGGAAAATAGGTTTATCTCTTAGTAACCCAGAGTCAGAAAAACAGAGAACTGTAATAACGAAAAAGTAAGCTAGCTTTTGGCTAGCTAGCCAGACTCTAGAACTCACGAGGTATTAATATGTCCTTCAATGAAAACAATTTGTTGTACGGAACATGGGAAAATAAAAGTTTTGTGGAATGTTTCAAGGTTTCCTATAACTTAATGTGGTATCTTTTTGTAAGGGGACTCAGATTTCTAATTTCGTGTTTTCTTTTTCAATACTGGATATGAAGTAATACATCTTGATTTCACTTTCCATCATAACTAGTAGCTAAATTATGGTAAATTAAGCTAACAAAAAATTTTTAATCCTGATTAATTTGCACATGTGCAAAATACCCAGCGATATGGGAGGAAAGGGAATGATGAGAAGTCAAATCTGTGGATGTTGTGAATTTCAAGAACATCTTTGGAAGTCTCTTTATATTAATTGTTTACTGAGTAAATGAGCAAATAAACTCAATTAAGCAAACTACTTGATCACGTTCCTTCCAATGGTTTTGCCTCCTCTTCAACTTGAGCTGGTTATAAACACCTGCTGAGACACTTTGTGTGGGATTGTTTTACAAGTTGGCCTTAATAAATTGGGGGGGGGGCCCAACCTGTGCTGTTCTGTATAGCACTCTGCCCCATTGTGCTCTTCCCTGAGAATGAACATGGCGGGAGGCTGACACCCAGAATCCCAGTACAGTGACTCTGCCAGTCAAAGACCTTGGTTCCCATTCAACTGGCATCTGTGCAGTTGGCCTATGGCCTTGCATGTAAGTCTCAGCAGCAATATCTCCTGACAGGGGTCCCACCTCACTTTGTAAATTACTGTGGCTCATTCAGTTATGCGCTGGTCACCTCTTTATGTAATAGGAGTGAAACTTGTAGAAAGGTGAACTAACACAGGAGAAAGTGGGCAAGGTTATATTTCATTAAAGAGGTTTTAAAAAATCTGATAATTTGGTTCAAGGAGAACCACTAAAGAAATTAAATAGTCAAAATCCTTTTACCCCCACATTCATCATTCCCCTGCTCCCTGTCAGAAAAGAGAGAAGGGAAAGTTTAAAAAGGCGCTAATCCAGAAGGATTTACAAGTGTATTTTACCATAACTTTAAGAATCAGATATGCCCCAACCTACACAAATTGTTTTGGGCAATACATGAATTAAAAGTTCCCCAAAACATTTTATGTTTTATGGGTTTGTTATCAAAATATGATAAGGGCAGTATTAAAAAAGTATAGGAACATACCTACTTCAGGACATTTAAAAATAGTAACTTATTAATGAAGTAATTTATTTTTTAAAATGAAAAGTTAGTTTATGCCAGGGATATAATGCCTGTTTCAACTTGAAAAAAATCTGATATACATACAATGGAGCAAGGAAAGTCTTGTCAGTAATGGTGTCAGGAATACTGGAGATCTACAAACAGAATGATAAAACTCTACAATAAACTAAAGCCAAGCAAAAGAATAAATTCAAAATGGATTAAGACTTGGAATGTAAGACCCAGAACTATAAAATACATAATAGAAAACACAGGTGACACATTCCTTGATGTGGGCTATAGAGATGTTATTTGTGGACTTGACCTAATAGCCAGAAAACCAAAGCAAAAACAAACAAATGAAACAGCAAACTAAAAAATTTCTGCACAGAGAAAGAAATTTGCATCAAAATGAAAAACACAAAAACTCTTCTGAATGGAAGATATCTGCATATCATTAATTGAACAAGGGGCTAAAACGCAAAAATTATAAAGAACTTACAAAACTCAGTAACAACTAAAAAATAAACAACCCAACTACGAAATGGGTAGAGAATCTGAATAGACATTGCTCCAAAGGAGATATACAAATGACCAACGGGCATATGAAAAGATGTTCATCATCTCTTGCTATTAGGGAAATGCAAATCAAATCAATGTGATATCACATCATACCTGTGAGAATGACTATTATCCAAAAAACAAGAACAAGTTTTAGAGAGGCGGTGGAGAGAAGGGAACCCTTTTAAAATGTTAGTGGAAATGTAAATTGGTGCAGTCATTATGGAAGCAGTATGGAGAGTCCTCAACAATTTCAAAATAGCAATTTCATATAGTCCAGTTACCCCATTTATGGCTATTTAACTAGAAAATACAAAAACCACAATTCAAAGAGACATATGCATCCCCATATTTACTGCAGCACTATTTACAGTAGCCAAGAGGTAGAAACAACCTAAGTGTCCACAGACAGACAACTGGATAATAAAGGTGACATATGTACACACGATGGAATATTACTCAGCTATAAAAAGGTGAAATTCTGCCATTTACAACAACATGGTGTACCTAGAGATTATTACACTAAGTGAAATAAGCCAGCTAGAGAAAGACAAATAGTATGATTTCATTTACATATGTTATGCAGAGAAAACAAACAAGTGGATGAACTAAATTTAAACAAAAACAAATCTTTATGCTAAGACTAAACTAAGTGGTTACCAAGCAAGGGGAAGGGAAAGATGGTGGGGTGATTTGGGTAAAAGGATAGAATTAAATTTTAGTAGTGAACTTAATGTAGAATATATACATGTTGATTCTCAGTGGTAAAAACCTCATACATAATATAATAATGCAATGTTACTTCAATAAAAAATAAAGATTACGTTTTCTTGAGTCTACTGAGTTTATCATTTGTTTGTTCCTTTCATTTCCCCAAACCTTATTACTATTGTCTCCCCTCCCAACTGGCATTTCATTGTGCATTAGGGTGGCCAATCTATTCCATTTTCCCAGGTACTTTCCTAGCTTTGGCTTTGAAACTCCTAAATACCAGGAAATCCCCCACTTCTTGGTACACCAATGGTTGGTGACCTTATTATGGACTTAAGTCTTTTAAAATCTTTTTACTATTATTTCAGTGGTTTGGGGTTAGGAGAAGAGGTATATACTTATGTTAAACATTCTGTCTCTAACCAGAAGTCTCATGAGCTGAATTTTGAAAGGCTGGTTGGAATTTCTAGATAAAGGATTAAAAATTCCATCCAGACCAAGGGTGCAAAGATGTAGAGGCATTACGGGAGACCACACATACTTAAGGAACACTTGATGGAGCAAAGGCAGGGATAAGAGTGCATAGAGAAAATGGACCCAGAAAGGTAGTCAGAAATTTGATCAAGAAAAGCTCATAATGCTTAGCTGAGCTCACAGAATACATTTCTATACATTAAAGTAAGCCTTACAGAATTTTCTTCAGGAGGGGTACAATCAGATTTATGCTTCATGAATGAGACTCCCCTCAAAGGATGGGCTCACTTAGTTGTTACCGCCTCTGTCAAGGACTCTTTAAAAGAGAATCCTTCCTTAGGTTGAAGGTAGGACCCGGCAACCTTTAACATTTCTCCCCACCAATAAATTTTGTAAAACCAATGCCATTTTTTGCAGCCCTCTATTCACTGAAGAGGTGTCTTTAAAAGGAGCTGTCTCACCTTTCCCTTCTGATGTCATGGGTGAAGTAATTCTTTGCTGCAGGAGGATGTCCTGTGCTTTGTAGGATGTTTAGTAATATCCCTGGCCTCTACCCACTAGATGCTAATAGCTATTCTCCACTGTGACAACTAAAAATGTCTATAGATGTTACCAAATGTCCCCAAGGGGAAAAATCATCCCCAACTAAGAATCGCTACCTATAAAGCAAGGTGCCGCTAATTTTGGAGCCATATTGCCCAAGATCACGATCTGACTTCATCACTCAGCGACTCCATGATGTTAAGCAAACTATTTATCATCTTCATCAAGCAGAGACTAATGACACAAAGTATCTTACAGTAAGATTAATAAATTAATAATAACTTATTAATTCATAAGTTAATATATAAATCCTAGTGACCATACCTGAAGTGAAATACCATAAGTACTTCAAAGAAAGTTAATAATTTTATTAGCAGTCAAAACTGAAAGACTGGATTCTCAGAAAAATATCACTCCCCCCCCAGCATAATTATAGCAATGCTGTATAAGCCCTCCCCCTTGAAGACCCCAGGGGAATTTGGAGAGGGGCTACAGCCCCCTCTGCCCTCACAAAAGCATGCCCTTGGGCCTTCCACAGAGCTCACAGCATCCCTGGCTAAACACATGCGTTATCTCATTTAATCTTCATAGGACCCTTCTGTTGTGAGTCCCATTTTATCTTGGTTTTACAAATGATAAGACTGAAGTCTAGAAAAGTGATTTCATGGCTACATAGTTAGCAGATGGCATGGTGAGAAACCGAAGACAGGTAAGCTGACTAGA
Organism: Scalopus aquaticus; assembly: GCA_004024925.1. Classification (NCBI taxonomy): domain Eukaryota; kingdom Metazoa; phylum Chordata; class Mammalia; order Eulipotyphla; family Talpidae; genus Scalopus; species Scalopus aquaticus. The sequence continues at coordinate 11,187 of PVIJ01003133.1, forward strand.
AAACTCATATCCTTTGTACCCCTTCTCCATAACTATATTATAAGTGGTACCATTTAGCTTCCCAGTGAGATCAATCAAGAATGTTTGCTTTCGCACAACAACACTCCCCATCCTTGGCACTCATTAACCAGTGATGACAATGTCAAAGAAGCATATGGTGCTACAATTGACCTTTGGATAGCTATTTACAGAATGACCATGTTATGAGAGTTGTGCCATCATGGACACCAAACAGTCAGCAGTTACCCATAAAAGATTTTTTCAATAGCACTTGATAAATATTTATCATCAACATAAAATAGGGATTAGTAATAGAAACTATCCCATAGAGTTGTTGGGATAATTAAATGAGTTCACCTCTAAGTTCTTTATTGTCACCGACCAGAAAGCATCCCCACAAAATGCCATCTGCCCTGCCAGCATGGCCAGCCAGCATTTCTTCTTGTAGGTGCTGAGTCTGTCCAGCATCCTTGTGATGAGGATCCATGACACTTATGAAGAACATGTAAACTGCGTGATTTTTGTTCCTCTCAGAGAAGAAATATCCTGACTTTTTAAAAGAAGTGTTGGAGGTTGATCAAATCAACTCAGTTACCTTCACCTTACCCCAGTGTTCTATCTTCATCATCAAGCATTAAGGAGTTGTCATCTCCATCCAGGAAAAGATTTTCATCTGGATACATTATTCTCATTCCCTCGATAGTTATACCAGGTTCAGTACTTCAAAATCTCAGAGATATTCTTACATGAATCAGTCCGGTGTGTAACACTGAGTCTAAGGAATCATTAGTCATGCATTACACATATTTCCTATTTTTATCTTTGCTTTGTTGGAGCACATTGTAGGGTTTTAAAATAGATCTTGGTCTATTTGAACCTTTGTATTCAAATTCATTCTTAAGTTGAATGGAAAATTTCAAGGTGAATTGTCTTCTCATATTCCCATGAGTATGTATAGTGAATAGAGAGTTACTCCCAGGGAACAGAGAGAGAAACATCTCCCTATCCCTAATTAGGTCACTGGGATTGGACAGCAGGATTTGGGGTGGCCATTTCCTTATCAGCAGCTTGTGCTGATCTTTTAGTCCTGAGCAAAAGCACCAGAGGGTCAGTGTCCCCTGAACATACTTGTGGTGATGCTGCAGACAAAGTAACTTTATAATTCAGGTTTCCTAATCAATTGGACATCTAGTTGTTAAGAAAATGGAAACTTTGAAATGTGCTGAATTTTAGAGAGAGGGTGTGCCATTTCCAGAAGCGTAAGTCATTGCTCTGACCCAGGGATTTTAGAGAGATGGGTACAAATTTCACAATCCATAAACATGACTCTGTTAAAAATTATTTTAATAATACTATATAATGATAATATAAAAGTATTTTTTGAGTATCTTTTTCCAGCTCCCATTCTTCTGGTTAAGCAGAAAACTTAATAGCTATTACCTTTGTAGAGTAGAATTGGGTTGGCAGGAGGGGCTTTGACCTTTTACTTGACATGCTTCTGAATGATTTTACTTTATTATTTCATGAAAAAGCATCCATTCTTCCTAACTCCTAAAGATAATTCTCTTTGGACCAGACACAGATGAATTCTGTTATCTATGGAAAAGCAGCTGCTTGATGGTAAAGTTCAGGATATTCTAGGTTTTCCCAGCAGAATATGGCATGAAGATATGTTCTCCCACAAAAGTCACCTGGTAAAACCGGCTGTTAGTACTATGAATCTAGACTGTAGTCAAGAAATTGAGTCTCTAATAAGATATAGAGAAGTTCTAACCCCTGGCAGTAGAGTGGTGAGGAGAGAGAGAAGGGTAGACAGTAAGTGTAGACATCCCCACTGGTTCAACAATGGAGGACTAAAAAGAACCTGGGCAGACAGAGGAGTGGGGAGGGCAAGTCCTGGGAGTCTCCCCTCTTTATTTGTATGACAATGCTTGGCAAAACATTTCCCTGCAAGTGTGTGACTGTTACTGTTCCTCTGGTCCTGAGCTGTGCGGCATTTTGGATTTTGCAAATCATTCAGGATGGCCATATGGCATCCTAAGTTTAATTGCCTGGGACTGGGCATATTGGCAGTAGCAGCACACCTACCAAGCAAACAAACCATTCCATTTCTGCAACACAAACAGCGTGATTTCCGGCCCATACTATCTGCACTTTCTTAGGGTTTCCCCTAGAGACATTCTGTGGTCTTGGTTTGCTGTCAAGGATCACACTGAGGTCTCTGTATTCTAAGGAACATGGAATATTACTCCTCCAGTGCCCTGAGTTGGCTCGCATTAGTCATCTGAATAGCCACGTGAGCAAAAGGGAAAAACACTGGCACTGAGACCATTGAGAAACATTTCTGCAGAACAGGGACAGCTTGAAATTGGGGAGACTGTCCAAAATTCCCTATTATAGGTTTTATCCTTTTCTCTTATCAGGCACCCAGAAATTTTTTAAAAGAATATTCTTAGTATGAACTTCAACATCCTTCTGTAGTGAGATAGAAGAAATCAGGTAGGCAATATTCATTTATGACTACTGAAACACGAACATTTCATGGCTACTTCTGCTTCAAGGCATCATTAAATAACATGTTAAAAGTTCAGCAGGCATGAAGTACCTGTGATGGCTTTCACTATAAACACAGAGGTTAAACACTTGTCAGCTTTAGGAAATTATTGAGTGGATCTGGGATTTAAAGTCATAAAGCTCTGCTGGAGAGGTGAGTCTGGACCCAGGCTAGCTTTAACATTTTTAAAATTTAGTTCAATAAATTACTTCAGAGCAAATAAACAGATAACTGCTACACAGACAAGGAAGATGCTGCTAGCATCTGAGTCTTGAGTTTTTTCTGATGGCAAATGTTTTCTCTTCTCCAAAAATAAACAATATATTATAGTGTACATTTTCTTGTTTTTGAACTTTATAAATGGGATAATAGAACATGTATTCATTCATGTTTAGCATCTTTTCTTCATATAATGTTTGTGAGATTTGTCAGGTTGTTACTTGTATTTGATTTAATTCACTAATGTGTCATATTCACGACATGCATAGTCCATAATTTCTTTATTCACTTCCTTTGAAGGAAATGGGTTGTTTTTGTTTTGGTGAGAGAATAAGTAATTTTTTAGATCAAGATTTTTAAAAATTTCTTTTTTCATAATTTAAGGTACAGTTCCCCTACTTAACACACATAATGAAGAGTTCTGAGAATATGTAGGTATGTTTAATGGGTAATAATTAAAATGACAGAGGTGTAATGGTATTTTAACCTAAGTGCTTACTGTTATATTTGCAATTCATATTTCAAGTTTAACCCTGAGATGCTCATTTGGGGTTTAAAATATTTATTTGCCCTAAAATTGATATAGCAAATGCTGAGAGAAGGGTTCCAAATAATCAAATGTTTTGCTGAGTAATCAATTTGCCAAATTATTTAGGATTCTTTGACGTGTTGATTTTCCTGTGTGTAAAGTGGCAAACAGTCATAGATCAAATATAAGATGATTTTACCCTTTTTTTCTAGTAATTGGCTTCTAGGGATTTGATTCAGTGCTATGGAAAGAATTACAAATCTGTTCAAGTTTTTAGGATAGCGTATTCCCAAAATATTTGCAATGACTTTACACCAAAATTTGACTTCAAGAAATGTATGTAGAGAAGATAAATGTTCAAAAATAATATAAATGTACAGATAACCTTAAATAGCGTAATCATTATGTAGGATCATAAGACAATTGGATCCTTAATTTATACAATATCTGCTGACTAAATTATGTACCAAGAAATGTGCTACACACTAGGATCAAGATTGTGAGGTCCCCTGAAGTCATAAAACACACGGACTAAAACAAAGGCACTAACCATTTTGAACACTGACCTTAGTGATATCTTTGTGAATTGTCCACAATGTCAAAGGAAACAAAAGCAAAGATAAACAAAAGGAACTATATCATTTAAAAAGCTCCTGCACAGCAAAAGAAACTATCCATCATCAAAATGAAAAGGCAACCTACTGAATGGGAGAAGATATTCACAAATCACACAACTAATAAAGGGTTAATATTCAAAATATACAAAGAACGCATATAGTTTACCAACAAGAAAACAACCCAAATAAAAATTGGGTAGAGGATCTGAACAGACACTTCTCCAAAGAAAACAATCAAATGATCAACAGATACACTGGGAGATGTTCATGATCACTTAAAAGGTAAATAAAAAACCTCACATTTTAGGTGGCTATTATTAAAAAACAAGAAAAACAAAAGATAAAGCCTTGCCATTTATGATAACATAGATGACCTAGAGGGGACCATGCTCCATGAAATAAACCAGAGGGAGAAAGAAAAACATGATTTCACTCATATGTGGAAGATAAATAAAACAAAAAAGGAAACGAAAATGAAACAAACAGAATATAAGAACAGAATGGTGGTTTCCAGGGGAGAAGGGGTTGGGCAGGTATTGCGAGAAAAACAGATAAAGGGAGTCATTTGTAAGATTTAGCCGGAAGCTTGACTTTTGGTGGTGATTGTAATGCAGTCCATACAGAGGCTGAAATACAACGTACACCAGAAACTTGTATATTATAAACAAATATTACTTCAAAAAGACATTTTTTTAACATTTATTTTCACTTATTTATGCACACAAGAGCTGGGATGCAGGCCAGAGGTGCGGATGTGAGAGGATTCACCAGAGACAGAGTGGGGAGCGGAATAGGCGGATCTACTGTAAATACTCTGCTGCGGGGAGTAGCCAGTGGGACAGGAGAGGTCTGCTGCACCATATGTGGGTCAGCTCCCGCCAGCATCAAACTTGTGCTGCAGTGGGCTGTGGAGTGCTTGATAGTGCTGAGACTTTAACCCCTGCACCACAGGGAGGCCCCCAATAAACATTTTTATAAACAAACAAAAAATATGAGGGGTCCCTAGGCTTCCAATTCAAGATGGCCATGGAAGAGGATATTGAATTCACATCTTCCTAAGGATGGCAGCAAGTCCTCAGCTAGATCACTTACTCTGAGAATTTACTCTGGCTGAGGATCTCCTACCTATCAGACAACAAGACGGCAGGGAAGCGAGTCAGAGAGGCTGGTACAAAGTTTTGCCATAAAACTCACTCCTGGCTCATTCTGGAAGCGTCTCACATGGAACACCCCAATTTTTAAAACGCCAACCTGAGGGACAAGCCCCCAAACCATGGAGCTCTATTGTGGAGACCCGCAACAGCACAGCAAAACTGATAAATAGCTTCAAAAGGGGTCACCGGCTAGGATTCCCCAGCCCCAGGGCCCAGTGCGCAAGCTGCCAGTCCTGCCCAGTCTTACAGTGAAGGAGACTCACCTGCTTTTTCCAAGCGTCAGCCAGAGGGGCAGCCATCTGATTTAACACAAACTTTGAGGAACCCGCTGGTCTATTCTCTGGGGTGGAGTTCGCCCTCTTCCCCTGTGGCGGGCGCCATCTTTTTTCCCCCTCTGCTTCCGTGGCTGAGCTCAGGAGCCGCCTCTCGATCTCTTGGTTCTGGAGGCCACAGTGGACCTGGGTTCTTGGTCCCAAGGTCCCAACGAAAGAGAAAGGTGTATAGTAGATGAAGCTTGCTCAGGCTTTTGCGCCTTGGTTTCTGGGGCATGACCTGCGGCCTTGAAAGCAGCAGGGCTTGGGAGCGTGGCCGCGGGGCACGCGTGCCTGATGGCGGCACCTGGAGCGTGGTGTGGGCACGCTGGGTGGGCGCACCTGAGCCTGGAGGCTGAGGCTATGCGGGCGGCGTCAGAGGACAGTATGCAGCAGAGAATAATAGTGGCAGAACCGCTGCAGAGGAAAAGACCACCAGACTAAGCCAGAGAGAGCCCAAAGAGAGTAAAGACTGGCTGGGGGGTGGGAGGCCTGGGGGGGCCCCTCCCACCTTGCCAGCCCGAGGGCTTGCCCTGCAACAGTTGGCATAGAAAGAACGTTGAAAGCCTGAAAAAGTCACTGAGGGCTTGGGGACTCTGTTACTGTCTCCTGTATCAATAGAAAACCGGCACTGTGCCGTCCTGCCGCTATACAGACTTCTATTTTGACACACTTTTAGGTGGAGGTGCTCCATGGGAGCTTAGACACTTGTCTGGTGTCCTGAGGACCTCAAATTAAAAAAAAAAAAAAAAAAAAAACCTACTTAAAATATTATAAAAGGGCTGCTAGCAAACCTACCCAAACTTTACCCTAGAAAAGACATTGTTTTTATTACACTGTTAAGGAAACAAATGTGTTCTTTATCTCAGAGAGACCCTTTCTTTCTCTTTTAAGGATTTTTGCTACTGTTTTTTTTTTTTTAAACTGTACGGAAGTGGTTAATGCAGTCGCTCAAAACACATGCATAAACCAGAGACCTAAGGAAATCACTCATAATATATGACTTGCTTTTTCATTTTCTTTGCAAGGTCTTTTAAAGAGTAGAACATTTATTTTTGATGAAGTCTAATTTATAAATTTAACTTTTAAGAATCATGCTTGGAGACTTAAATCTAAATATTTCTTCCTGATCCGAGAATTCGAAAAGATTTTTCCTAATTTCTTCTATAAGTTTTATAGCTTTAGGTTTGACTGTATTTTACTCACAAGTTCCCTGACTTATAGGATACTAAGGGATATGAATCAGATTTATGATCCACTTGAGTTAATATTTATATGAACTGTAAGGTAAGAATCCAAGGTTTTTTTTTTCCCATGTATGGTTATCTAATACCATTTTTTGAATGATTATTCATTTTCTACTGAATTGCCTTTGTACATTTGTAAAATTATCAGTAGCCTACAAATGTGTGGCTCCATTTTTACATTCTTCATTATGTTCTGTTGATCTGATTCCATTGATCTAGCCTGATGTCCATATCACACGACATTGATTACTATAGCTTGTTAACAGCCTTGAATTCAGGTGTTGTTAAATTCACGAATTAGTTCTCCAACTAGCTATCCTACATCCTTTGCATTTCCATATGAATTATAATCAGCCTGTCATTGTCTATTAAAAGATTGGTAGGATTCTGACAGGAATTGTATTGATCATCAATTGGGGAGAATTACTATTTTACCAATATTGAGTCTTGCTTCTGGGTTAAATGTCCATTTTAGTAGGACGAATGTAGTGTTTCTGAGGACTAAGATCGCAAAAATTTTGTTTATATGACTTTGTATTACGCAATGGAAGTACCACTCTGTAGATTCTAAAAGAAGACTTTAAGCATTTCTATCTTTTAAAGAAACCCCAAATGCATAGTCTATATTTTAGAAAGAGGCCCTATATAAACAATTTGAAAAAAAAAGTCTGCAAGGTAAAAATTGTTTTAAACTTGTGACGTTAGTTATATAACTGTGCTTGTCAAAACTCGCGGAACTGTACACTATAAAGGGTGATTTTTTGTATGTAACTACATAATAAAAAGAAAAAATTGGGCAGGGTATGTTCTTAAGTGTATTAAAATGAATTTTCATAAGCTATTTCAATCTACGCAAGGAAGTTGGGTGCTAAATATCAGTGTGAAGTGACATAAAACAAACACGTTATAAACATCCAAAAATCTGGGTTTACAATGGAAATGTTGACAGCTTCTAAAATTAAATAGCACTCAGTCACTAATTTTCTTTGAGGGTAAGATTTGTACCCTGCTGGGCTTATAATTTTGTTTTCTCTTTTTGTGCTGTTCCTGTGTAAATATTGCCAATTCCATTTGACACAAAAAAGGAAAACAACTTAATTTTGTTTTTAAGCTGGTGAATGACAGAGACTACCCTCTAGATGAGGCAGTGTAATATAAGCTTCCTGGCAATGATTTTAGGGGGGAAAAAAATCAAGCCATTTCAAATGTATTTGTAACAAGGAAACAAATTTATTGATTTTAAAAGACAAGACACCATTTTGTTTTGAAAAACACAAGAAAGCTAGCCTGAGTTCAAGTCTGAAATATTCAGAAAAATCCTACTAATATCTTTAGTATGTTCCAGTCATTTGTTTAAACAACACACTAAAAGTTAATATATATTTTTATAATTATAAAAGTTCCCCAGTTATTGTACAGTACACAATACAAATTGCCCACAAACTATTATTTAGCTCCTGCCAATTTTGAGAGGACATGATATACTAAAAGATTTAGCATTTCTCACAAAAATCACATCAGGAAATACGTATTTACAAAATCAAATACATTATACAAAAAACCATCACATGTTATTCGGTAAAGATGTTTTTAAATAATTAAAAAGTTTATTCAACTGTAGTCCAAAACCTGGAAAAGAACATTACATTATCTCACACATACAATCTCTACAAAAGTTGCTTACCTCATTTACATAGTATATTCAGTCGATTGTAAAATAAATGTTCAAATATCTCCTAGTGTTACTATGTCTGTGCTTGTGGGACTGAATAATGTAATCTGCCACTTACTAAGTGAAATTTAAATGATGGCACTTAAAAGAAAATACAGTATCTTAAAAAAACACAATGAAAGAAGTTTTTACCTAGAAGGTACGAAAGCCCTGAGTGATAGTAGAATTACTGATTGGTAAGCACTACAATTAACCTAATTAAAAGTTTACCACCCCAGGCACAAATTTCCAAGTTTTCTCAAGGCACTCACTTAAAGTTTCTGTAACCAATGCATTGGTTACCACCATAGGTCCCAATTGATGATGGAGATGAATAGAGAAAAAAATTTGCTTTGGTACAAAAGATGCTTTTTAAATGAATAAAATTCAATACCTTCTTTATTGGGTCATTAAAAATTGTGTTTAGCAGGTTAAAACAAGGCAATCATTTGTTTAAAACTATTAATTCATTGAAGGAAAATTTTACTTGGTTATCAACAGTCAATGGGAGTTTTAATTTTTTCTTTCCTCCCCAGAATCATAATTCTTCTAACAAAGATTTGTTGTCCTCATTGTTGAACTACATAAACAATTCTTACCAAAGATTTCATTACTCAGGGCTTCCAATCCCAACATCATAATTTATTTAAAAAACAAAGGAAAGAGGGAAAAATAATCAAATATCAGAACCAAATGAAAGACAAAACACCTTCTTGAAAAGAAGACATATTACCAATTACTTCAAACAAAAGAAAAATAAATCCTAGGCAGTCACTTTGTAAGTGGCTTTTACTATATAAGTAAAATTGGTAAACTAAACTCAGGTCTACTGGCACATAAAATCACTAGCAGCAATGATCAAGGCATGCAAACTGAGAAGCATTTACAGTAAATCATTGTGAAGAATTCAAAAGAAGAGAGTTAAATTAAAACCCTTTGAGTATTGCATGTTAACACATGAGTAATTTGCATGGTTTGACTTCCTAAACTGCCTAAAAAGCAACGTTTACGGCAAACTTGCACTATGCTATGGATGTCCTTTCACCAGACATCAGAATAGGTTACACTCTTATTTGTGCCCAGCCAGGGCAGCACAAGCACATCTGCAGAGGACAATGCTCTCATGTTTCTACCACACAGGGGACAAAGGGGGTCAAGAGCACGCAGAGCGTCCCTTGAACAAAGTCAGCAATTGTGTAAGCAGACTGGTATTTATAGGTATCAGAAGCAGTAGTCATAGCATTTCCTGACAGATGAGCTTAATATCAAGTGCTTTGTTCTCCATTCTATCTATATATAATCTTTTTGACGAAGCATTAAAGTTTTGGAGCATAGATAAAATTATGCCCTGTATGAAATTCCCAAACAATGTTTTATGAGATCTAACTCCAAATAGCCTACCTGCCCCCTAAGAGTTCAACTTTTCTTTATCCACTTGAACTCATTTCTTCCTAAGGCTTCACTTAGTTCACTTACACATACTTTCTAAAGCTAAATAAATGAGATCTTTTGTTTTGTTTTGGAAAAAAAAGAAATGTAACCCTTTCTTTATCATACCTTTTAAAGGCAATCTAGGTACTTTCAATGTGCAGAGATCGGTTATAACATAGGTCTAGAGGCCCATGTATCTGTCCTCCTTTTCTAGAGTCATGGTGTGATGCTAGAAAAGTTTTTTTTTTTTTTCTGTAAACAGTACACTTACTTAGATGGCAGTGAATATTTGGGAATAAATATATCAAGCCCTCTTGAAGAAAATTAAGAGTTGTATATAAAATGCAAGTGTTCAGCGTGGAAACACTTTCTCTTCCTATCCCCCCCTTAAAAAAACAGCATAATTAGACATTTGGATATAGAGTATATTTTACCGGTCTAAGTCTAAATAAATGATCTGAAAGGCTTTTGTCCCCCATTGTATATCTTACAATGCTCAAAGGGTTAATACAAGGCATTACATCAAAGGGGTTTTCTAATACTAGAACTAAGCACTGAATTAATGCTTCTATTCCAGTTTTTCTTAAAAATCACCAAACTTGCAGAAATACTAGGATTCCATTAATTGATTTCTTCTAATCATATACATGGAGGTTTATCTGATCTAATGACAAGCCCAATTTTGAATAGCACTGCATGTCAACCCCTCTCCCCCATGTTCTGGTGTGATTCATACAAATCACAAGTTATGATTTCAACTTTTTTGGTGGTTGTTATTTTCTCACCAAAATTCTTGGGGAGGGAAGGTTATAACAAAGGTCAATTTGTTGTATATAACCACTGCCTCAAATTGTACACAAAGGTGACTTGCAAGTTTTTTACTTTCTACTTGTGTCCACACAGGGAGGACCAACATTCACAGTGACACACTTGTTTTTTTGTTTACACTAACGTTTCAAACACAGCATTATTTTAGACATTTCAAATATGTCATCTGAAAATTTTTTAATTTGAAAATGCATCACATTTAGCACTTCTAGAGAGTGCACTCATGTAAAAAGATTCATGATTATAGTAATGAAACCGTACTCATTCCTGAATGACTTTTACAGCATTCTACAAGAACGTGTTCATTTTAACTTGTCTACTACAAATCAAAGGCAGTCAATGTTGCACACTACTAACTTTAGGTATGCAGTGTTAAAACCATTTTCTAAAATTTACTTTTTAAAGTACACCATCTAAAGAGAGGTGCATGAACCGTGCTATACAGTACAAGAAAAAACACAAAAAAGGAAAGCAGATTTCTGAAAAGGCAGTAAGACTTATAGTCAGCCCAAACATAGTTTGGATGAAAATCCTGAAAAAGTGACCAGCAACTTGATATCCAGAAAAAAATTTAAAATTGGGCCCCATGTCCCAAGGAGTGGTTCATCCATTTCACCCTATTGTTCACTGGTTTCATGAATCTAAGTCTTTTGGGTATGATTCCAAAAGTATATGTGAAGATCAAATTATACCCATGATACTCAATCCTATTACATCATCTGAAACTTAAAAATAGCCAAAAACCTTCCTTATATTTTTTCCTCACTGAACGTATAGCACTTGGGTTTATGTAGCTATTTTTCATGACTGGTGTTTGATGACAATGTCAAGAAATATTAAGATGTCCTTAAAATGTGTACTTATCAATTAATCTACTTGGAGAGTATTAGTGTATAATATTTAGAAATCAGTTTCAATGAATGAAACAAGTGGAAATAAAATGTTCTATAAACGCAATAAATGTGATCGCTCCATTTGCTCAAATGTATAAATTATCATGTTTTAATTTTATAATTTATTTCACAATTTAAGTTAAAAATTCCTTAAGATGTTTGCATGATTGTATATGTGCGTGTGTATCTTACTGTGGACGACAAACTGGAAGTAGTATAGATTACAGACGTTATTTTGCCCACTGATCAGAACAATGTACACTAGTCTCAAAGAATATTACTAATTATATCCATAAATGAGATATTTTTTGTGATTCAAGTTGAAATGTAATATTTACGAATTCCTAATCTGGTCTAATTTAGAACAAACCATGAACAATTGGAAGAAATGTTGCATCCTGGAGGGTCCCTAGTCCCTAACTTTCATCAATCTAAATTTACCCATTATTATCAGATTCCATTAATGATACAAATATATCCAACATTAAATTAAAGGAAACAATGATAATAAATACATTTGAAATCATTCAATAAACAAGATGAAATCAGTAGATACATTTGGTCCAATACAGATATATTAAGTTTTGGGGATGGTGAATAGGGACAGAAAAGTGAAAAAAAATTAGAAAGGAGAGTTTTAATGTAGATTGTTTTTTCAATTTTAATTTTACCTGTAAATGTTTCCTAATACACAAAGAAGTAGATACGTGGTCTTTGCAGCTTACGATGTAGTTGCTTGCTTGTTTGTCTTTGTGTGTGCGATGGTGCAATCCATTGCCTTTTTGGGAGGAAAATGGGGAATGATCATTTAAATGATATTTAGATGAAGGTGATGCCAGGATGTAAGTGAAGACTTTCAAATGTATGAATGCTTTCTATAATACAATATTTGAATCCATTTTAAAAATTACATCTAAAACAATTAAAGTTTACTTAAGAAACTTTGTTGATCTTAGTTCTTTGAGTAGTCTAAGGCAATCAGGCAATAACAACTGAAATACACTGCTTATTACCCGATAAGCCATTTGGTATTTTTTACTTTACAGATTGGCTCACCCTCTTCTTTCTAACCCCCCGCCCACCCACCCCAGTAAAACTGGAAAGATAAATATCTTGAGTTTAATATAGGCCTCATTAATAATCTGTAAATAATTTTGTGCTTTCCCTTTTTTGGCTTTATGTATTTGTTTTTGCTGATTAGGTTTTTAAACAACTATTTAAATGAATAGATGTGCCTGTTTTACTTTTGTTGTTGTTAGTAATAATTTGAGTGCTTAAAAGAACCTTGGCTTCCATGTAAATTAAAAAGGGGATGGGTGTATCCTCTCTAGGATCTCACCTTCTGACTTTGTAGTTGACTCCTGCCCACGGGCACGCGTGTGTGCATGTGGACACACAGACACTGAGACGCACAGACAAACATGTAGACTGAAAAGATGCACTTCAATAAGTACCTGCTTATTTTGTTAACTTTCTTAAATTGTAACTAGGTAAGAATGGTCTAAAACACATACAATTCTATGTAACAAGTTGGTAATTAAACCTAGCCTGCTATTCCACACCCCTAAGCAATCTGATTTGTAATCAAGTAGTATTCAGCTCTAAGAACAAAAAATAGGTTCACGGTCACTCAAATAGGGAAATTAATTTTTGTCTTTTTGTTTTGCTTTGTTTTCCCTAAATTTCCTTTGAAGAACTTGTAACCTGTCCTTACTTCAGGAATCTGAAAAAGACAGGCACACCTTAAATGGATTGAAGAGGAATTCACATGAACAAAATAAGCCTTACTAAACCTTAGCTTCAGTTCTGTTTTAAGGCACCATGTAATAGCCGAGGTACGATGATCCCTGATGTACATTCTTCAATGGCACTGGTCCATCCAGCCACCTATCCAAATCCTACAGAATTGGAGATAAGCAACAGTGCGGTGTGCCAGTTACACTGCCTTCAGGTTCTGTTTAAAATTTAAATCCACATATTTTAGAAACCAGGAAATATTTTCGAAGGAAATAATGATATGCAGGTTGCTACATTCCTTGCATTCTATAAATTTTTTTTATAATAGCAGCATATTGAACTACTATTAGGAAAACGACCTGGAATAAAAGAAAGTCATCCAAATGGAATGGTTTCCTGTATGTCCAGCTCAGCATAAGTAGCATGTACACTTAAAAAAAAAAAAAGTCAAGTCATGTTTTCAGCATCAGTATCTAACTATCACAGCCCCACTCAACAGCAGAATGCACCTGTGCAGTGGTCCCGAGTACAGAATCAGTAGTCTTTACACAGAGGAATTGGTATGCTGATAACAGTTAAAATTCGATGTTTAACGGAAGCTTGCATTAAAATGGTTTAATAATTATGTACACAAATTATGTACATATTAGCATAATCTCTTGCAATTTTGTCATTTACTCTGAACTGATAAATGCACAGCTTGATTTTTCTTCAGAGAAAAATAGATGACCTTCCCAACCCTCTAGCACTATAATAAAAATGCTCTGTATTCTCTCTCCATATTCCAAAATGTTATCAAAATAGTGTCTTGTGGTTCTGTTCAATGAAAAGCACCTTTCAAAAGCAAATTTGATGCATCTGCTGCCAAATGGGCATGCCTCCAGTGTAAATCAAAGAAATTCATTTCTTTTGATATTTCACAGAAGTGCATCTAATTAAAAACTTACACATGAAATCATACACCAAGACTAACAATCAACAATAAAATTTTAAGCTACAAAATGTAAATTACTTTTTAATTATAAGAAAACAAAAACATTGACATTAAGTGTTGCAAAAATCCTTCTTGACACCTGAAACTAAGGGAAAAAAACTCTTACTAAGAGGCAAATAATTTGTTTACGTTTAAAAAAAAAAAAAAGATCTGGCAAAATACACACACCCATTCCATTTCACAACTCCAAAAAGGTAATGTTCAGCACAGATAAAATTTGACAACAGTCGACCTTCAGGCTTATTAAATTTTCAACTTAAGCCCAATATCAACAGGGTTAATATTAGCTGGGAAAATATGCTTTAATATTCTTTAGACTGCAGTGTAGGTATTTCCTGTAGCGCTGCACTGTCTGATAGTCTGAGTACTCGTGACGATGTGCTCACTGTGGATTGGATTCAGGAGACTTGGCTGCACGCCACTCTCCAAGACAGGCTGCATGCAGCCCACTGGAAATGCCTGGTTCAGCTCGGTTTTCTCTCTTTTGGCTTGAGGTTCTGAAGAGTCATCTAGTTCTTCATCCATCTCACTTTCCACTTCACTGCCTTCATCTGCAAAAACAAATAATACCAAGTCTATCATCAGAAGACAAATTGGAAAATAGCATCAATGTGTGCTCTGGAAATACTTTAACAGTGTTAAGAAAGTCTTAAGAAAACCACTCTTTAGCTCTCTTCAGGGGACAAAGTTTGTAGATTTTCCTTTCAACAGATATTATTTGTATCAATCCACTACACATACATCTATGAATCTTTCAAACAACAACAGTAATTTATTTTTGGCTAATTTATGATAGATACATTTAAAAACATATTTAATACTATAAATAGTTATTTTAAGAAAATCTGTAGAATTTCCTAAAGTTTTTATAGTAAACAGTGGCGTAATTTGTTTCATCATGAAGTAGTCACTTTGGTACACTATGCTGAATTTTGGGAAATATACTTAGCTGAAAAATGCTACCTAGAAAAAGGAAAGAAAGAATATTTTCAGTCTCTTCTAAAATCTGTAACAGATTTAATGACATTAATGTAGGTGATACTCAGGTTGATTCACAAAATATTGTTAGTATAAGCAGGGGCTACTGTACAGACTTTATGTTATACATAAGGGGTCACAATATTAAGCAGATCTTTAATCTTTATAACAAAATTTATGAAGTCTGAGGCAGTAGTATCAGATTTAAAATGTTCAGTGAAATTCCATTCCTGGCAACTCTGATATTCACTGTTAATAGCTGGTATTAATTTATGGAAATTAAGTATATTAGTCACTATTCCTCCAAATTTTAAAACATTTTATATTAACTAAAACATCATTATAATAGAATACCACTTAATTTTTTCCATCATGCACTGGTTAAAATTAAAAAACACAGTAGAGAGAATATTCTCATACTAAGCTGTATCACTATGCAAATTCTCCTCAGAGAGGTATAGAGGACACCTCATGACTGATAATTTTTAAACAGTGAACAAATATTGCTGTTTTTAAAAATTGTGTTCAATGTGTTCTGTTGTTACAATAAATACACATATAATCATAAACACTTCATCTGTAACTACAATATACTTATCATTGGATTTTGACTTATCATAGTGACTTATATAAACAGAGTCAGATCTCCATTACATCCTCTTCTATGACATTATGTACAGAACTAACAAGTATTTCTTCAGTCAGATTGAGTTACACTGTTCCATTGGGCGCTGAATCTAGTTTTATCACTTAGACATACCTGCAGTGCAAGTCCCTTCAAATGCAGCCCTCGATATATGTGGGCTCTTTGATTTTTCTTCTATTATTTATCAATTGGGGCAAAGATTATTCCAGAGGAAAGTACTGAGGAATAATAATTTATGGCTGTGCCATACACATTTGCCAGGAGCAACGTCTGCTCCCAAATGGGATGTGTGATTAAAAGGTAGTAATCAGATGTGCTGACTAGAAGCGGGGTCCACAATGCATTCGTAAGCCGTATATACACAACAGTTTTCTTAGAAGAGGAAAAAATCATCTCTTGGTCCATTTATTCTATCTGGTTTTTTTTTTCTCTGAGAAACGGACTTGATGATAATACTGAGTTTGTGGGAATAGCACATTACAAGGTCTGGTGGACTGCAGGAAGGGATACATTTGTCCATTCAGCTAACAGAAGTAATCAATTGCTTCCTGAATGGAGTATAAATAGAAAATGTTTATATTTTAGCTTTTTGTTTCATTTGGGCATTTGTCTATAACAAAAAAAAAATGTCTGGAAGGATTCTCACACTATATTTTTAATGGTGGTAGTCTCTTAGGGTTGTGATATGAAACTTCACTTTCTATAGCTTAATTCTCTGTATTATTTGAAATATTTATATAGAATTATTACTACTGTCATTTTTAGGAAAAAAATTAAATTGTCATTTTGTGAATGCCCACAAACAAAAACTTGGAAGATTTCACGTTGAAGCTTTGGGCACTTAATATGCCAGTTCATTGTCTTGAGAAGCATCAGGTCTAGGGTGAATGGGACCCACAGTATCACAACATTCAGAAGGTGAGGGCAAATTATGCTACCTAAGCCCCCTTTCCACCAGCTCTTCTGTGCCTGAGGCACAGAGTCAAAATAATAAAAGAGGCAGCACTGAAAGAATCATTTCGAGCAGAAAGGCAAGTGGAGAGAGTGGGAAAGTCCTTTCATCTACCCTGTAGTGGATGGAAATGGCAATGGAATGATGATGGGCTGCACAAACCTAAGTGTTCTTGGCCACATTTCCTTAGGTCTACTTGTGGGAGACAGGGCTCCTGTGGCTAGGCTACAAAGCAATCCACAAAAGCAAGCCCTTTCTCTAGTTCCTAAGGGTTAATCAATCCAACTCCACAGACATTTTATGTTCCTATGCAGACTCAAGGCACTTCTAGGACCTATTCAAGGTTATGGAAATTTGGTGCACAAAAACTAAAATTAGTTTTAGTAATTAGGTGTCACTGGAATTTACCAAGGACTGGCTCAGCACTTTACAAAGACAGGCTGCCATTCAGTGTTTGGCCAAGTAGCAACACACTGCATCTCTGGGAACTCAGGGATGAGGTCCCCAAAGGCATCATCAGGGTTGCTTTATATTGGAAATGGCTTTCAATTGCCATCTTTCTTGCTCAGAAATAGCAATTTGATAATTTTTTTGAGGGTTATTTGACTAATCCGATAAAGTATATTTGTAGGGATAAAGATTCTGGGGGCTATAATTACCTTTCCTGCTTGGCTATTATGTATATTACTAAAATAGGAATTCATAGATGCATCATTGGTAAACAGAAACTGACGGAGTATTACTTGAAGGTGATGTTAATTCATGACTTTCTCTAAAATCTTAATGTTTTCTACTTCCAAGGAGGCACAGAAGCTAAATGCTGAGAACATTAATACAGGATGCTCCTGAGAACATCGTTGCACCCCATGTGCAGATCCCCCAAGTCCATCCTTGTGCCTCCTTTTCTCACTGGCTCTGGTTCTGTCCTGGCAGGGCTTATCGTGTAGTTCTTCAGTTGTGGTGCATCTTGTTCCATTCTCCAGAACTCAATTCCTTAAAGTCTTAAATATCTTCACATTTTTTGTTTTTAAATTTTTTGGAAGACCTATGTTTTCAAGTGTTTATTATAGAAATTTTACCTTTTTCTAAATTAATCTTTGGCTATCAATCTTCCATTTCTAAATACTACACTAGAACATAGTGTTTTAGAATGAGAATTGAGAAGAATTTTTATTTTGTGTTAATTGAAAACAAGCATTTTATACATACATACATAATAAAAATTGATGGTTTTAGGAGCACATCATATTATTTTTCTGATTACTATCGTAAAGGAAAAAAAATATTTTTCAAGGGTACATTTCTTACCTATTTTCTATTACATATATTGACCATATATATATATATATATATATACACACACACACACACACACACACATATATAAATTAATTGCAGATAGGAATGGAACCTCATTTCATGGTTGAGTATTTTCTCTAATGGCAAAATGTAATTCTCTTGTAATTATAGGGTAATCTATAGTGGAGAACATTAGGATAATTTAAGTTTTCTAAAAAGTTATATATATTCAAAGGAAATTGTACACGTGCATAATCTACAATGCCATGGTCACTTTCTCTTCAGAAAGGTCAAATGCATGGGAGGCCATCTGCAATGCCATGGTAGGTGCCATGTTTGAAACTTGCTTTCCTTACTACCTAGATACAGGGCATTTCTTTAAAATGAAAATCTTAAAAAAGGCTAGGAAGCATTTGGTGCCTTCCTCACTCCAATAATTCCCTTTGACTCAGGACATAACACAGTTCTGGGTTTGACATAATGTTCTGTTCTTCCCATCTTAAGTGAGTGCAGCCTGGAAATATTTTGACTGCTTTGTTTGCTCGTGACTTTTGTCTAATTGTCTAGAAGTCACACTTAAGCTTATAGAATGAATTAAAATAAAAGCCTTAATATATGTTTTTTATTATCTCTATCAATTATTTTACTCTGAATTATGTCTCTAAAACATAGTAAGAAGAGAAAACATATATTTCCATCTCTGAACCAGAAATCTAATTATCTTTCTCTTTTGGTCCTTCCAATAAGGAGGACATAATTGCTTTCTAATGTGGGGAGAAGTAACTTTCTATTTTTAATATCCACAATGAGTAGCTTTCTCACTGACATAGCAAAAATGATACTTGCAAACAACTTAAGGGCTGTACTTTATTGAAAATCTCTTATCTACATATTTTTAACAACATGTCAAACTATTTTAATATAATATAATTTAAAAAAGAAAGAAAATATCTGTACTTATGTAGGAAAAGAGTAAGTAATACAAGGAGAAAAATCTGTCATTAGTATAAGATAGAAGTTGGGAAAAAATTTAAATTGGAAAAAGGAAGATGACAATTTTACATTGTTTTAATTATTCATACGTTGTCTGGGACTATTAGAAGTATTTGCATATTTCAAGATTAAAGTAGCTTGAGTGTGTGCATGTATTGTAAGTTGAAGTATTAAAACTTAAAAATATTTTGGATGTAATGACACAATTTATCTAGGTGAAAAAAGAGTTAAAGCACACAAATCTATGTAACAAACTTTAATTCAAAAATCCTGAGAAAAGACAAATGGAATATTTTAAAGAAGAAGGTTAGTGGTAGTTGAAAATGTGGTTGAATTTCTGACATATGTACATAATTCCAGTATGTTACTAACAAAGTGAGTAACTTACTAACAGCAACTTTTTCCATGAAATATATAAAATTGGAAAAAGTGTAAAAGGTAAGTCAGACCAGTTTTTCTGAAAAATAAATTGTTAGGGATAGAAATAAAAGTGTGTGATGATTGGGGATTTTTTTTTATGTATGTGTGTGTTTGTTTTTTTAACATTTTTAAAATTGAGCTAGCATTTTTATCAAAATTGCATTTATTTGTGTGTCCTTTATTCCAACTCTACTTTCCCCCAAGTCCTATTCCTTTTACTGT
Source organism: Scalopus aquaticus (assembly GCA_004024925.1). NCBI lineage: Eukaryota > Metazoa > Chordata > Mammalia > Eulipotyphla > Talpidae > Scalopus > Scalopus aquaticus. The sequence goes on from PVIJ01003133.1 coordinate 30,922, forward strand.
ATGGTTTGTAGACCATGAATTTCTTCATGTTGTAACATTAGAGAGGAAATGCTGGCATTAAAATTTAAGAAGTATATATGCTATCCTTCACCCACACCACTACTGATCCTGCTTTTATAGTAACCTCTATTGCTTTCTCTGAGCTCTTTTTCCACTAAACAGTGTGAATTGATGATATGGGTAGGAGGCTCAGGAATCTTTTTTCTTGCCTGGTGGACCTTGAAGAAAAATATTTGGCTCAATTTTATCACTTTTCTCCAGGACTCTGGGGATAGTTAAAAATAATTTCTTATTACTTGTAGTGAACTTTAGGCAAAAATTCAAAAAGACTTTGGAATTGCATTTAAATTCAATTCTTGCTTTAAATACACTTCATATAAAGAAAGCACAGAAATGGAGAAATAATGAAGAATTCCAAAAGACATGCTGTCATATTCATCTAAAATTATATGTTGTTTCCATAAAATAAAAGTACTGTAATATACTATATTTCCCTGTATGAGAATTTTTCAGTCAAAAAAGTCTTTAAAAATGTACATTATTTTCAGTTCTTACCTTTATCCAGATTTCCAGGAGACACAGCATTTAAATCACCAAACTGCAAAACAATAGTCATTTGTCCAACAGTTACTACAAGGCTGAATAAAATAATATTCTATCAGTCTGCGGTAAAAACACCACACTATGAGTTTTTAAAATTGTAAACTAATGACCATTTTGATCTTTACCTACACAGGTCACATAATTTTCCAATCAAAGTTGTTGAATTTGAACAGCTTAAATTATGTCATGATTTAGCTGTCATAGCCTCTCTGCAAAGGGTAACAATTTTCTCTGTCTTCTACGCTCCATTTTACTATTTTATTGTTTCAAGTTAGCAGTGAAGTAAAAGGGCCCTGAGGACCTGGATGAAGAAAGATGTGGCAGAATAAATTTGGAAAAGCCCTAATGAAGCAGGACACATCCGTCCTACCCATACATGGTCCTGGAATCCACATTAGAGAAACAATGTCCAGTCATTTGATCAAACTTTGTCTTTCGAGCTTTTATTAGTTAAAATGAAAACATAGTAGGGCCCCAAAGTTGAGAGTACCTTCTTTTTGTAAAATCCTTAATCTGATTAAAAGCTTCTTGTTATTTGATATTCTTATTTACTAAAAAATGGGGCCTCACTTTTAAAAAGAAAGACATTTGATTACTGCTAATGCAAATGAAAAAGATCTTAAAACAACATGGAACAAATAATAATCTTCAGCTTAGACTTTATTTTCAACCTTGGATCAAGAGTTTGATGGTAATTTTATAGCAAGAAATGCATATTGGGAGTCTCAGGTGAACAGAGATGGATACACTAAATAAAAAATTGAATAGCAGAGATAACAAAGATTATGAGGAAAAGGTAAAGTGAAACCTAAATGCATCTACCTTTTAAATGGTAAACATTACAGTTCTTTAAAGTTGAAGACTGAGAGTAAGTTATTAGAAATTCAGATTTCTCAACAGGCTTTGAAAGGGTAAGACAGAAATTCTACTTACATTCGGAAGTTTGCTTATAAAGAGTTCCATGATAGGAGTATTTTTTTCATCTACAAGGTATGTCTATAAAGTAATAAAACTGATCTTATTTTGCAAACATACACACATTTTTTTTCAACCTACAAATGTATCGTTCTTCATAGTAGCTACCTTGGGAGCTTATACATTTATTCCAAGTTCCAAGGTTCTGGAATTCCTCTTTGACAATCAATTTCAAGAGTTAGTGTATTATTCAAGAAAGCCCATCTGGTCAATTTATATCCAATTGTCACTCTAAACAACACTCCATATTTATTCACTGTGCTTGGTCCTCAGTTGATTTCTTTTCACGCACCAAAATCAAATTCATCTCTGCCACAAATCAGGTTACTCAACATAGTATGTTATTTTACTATTTATTATTTCTTAGCAGTTCAGAGGTAGTTAAAAAGAGGCATTCCACACTATTATAAGCCATGGCAGCATTACTGGAACAAATGTGTAGCCTTCCTAGGTGACTGCTTTGAAGGGGACAGGGGCCTCTAAATACAAAAATCCTAGTATGCTTGTTTGAAAGACTGTCCCGTTACTTTATAGTTACATTCCATTGGGCAATACACATAAAATCATAAATACGGAACTATTATTTTGAAATTGCTTTTGATCACTTGTATACTAGTCTAAATAATCACATTTTAAATTATGTAGAACTTCTTGAATTAAAGACAATAACTTAAGCAACAATAACAAAAAACAATGTGACTTTCTCTACTTTTAGTATTATTTAAATATTTAAAACTAAAAACAGATACTGTCCAAAGTTAAAGGATCATTTATAGGTTATTTCTAATCAATACAACACAACAAAAATTTCCATTTCTTTTAATGACTACTTAAGAGTACTTAAGATTCCAGTCTGAAAACTATACCTACGAAAAGTAAACATATAATTTGTTTTTGATAACTCTAAAAACTGCTTGATACTAAATTATTATTGCCATTTGTGATCAATAATATCAAACAGTTACTGGTTACTCAATAGCTCTGGACATATTTGAAATTTAAAAAAAAATAAACACTGATTCTAGTTGCTACTTAACTCTAAAAATATGTCAACTTCCCTAATACAAAGATTTTCCTTAGAAACTCTCTGCTTAATCTGAGTGAATTCATCTGTTTATTCAGAATGCTGAAAATTCACTTATTTTCAGCATTTACCAATTTACTTATTTACTAAATGAAGAATTCCAAAAGACATGCTGTCATATTCATCTAAAATTATATGTTGTTTCCATAAAATAAGAGTACTGTAATATACTATATTTCCCTTATGAGAAACAATCATAAAACTAGTATCACTAGCAAAAAAAAAAAAAAAAAGGAAAAAATTGCATATTAAATTTGGTATGTTTGTGGCTCTTTACTGTGCTGGTCACTGTACAAGGAAGCCCTCACAGACACTGTCAGTGTCTCTAGGTGTCTCTGACATCAGTGACAACATTCCACAAATATGACAAGTAATAGAGTAGGTTTAAAATAAAAAACTTTACAAATAAGATGGTAAGATTTTTGCTGTCCTATATAGCTGAAGGCAAAGGTTTCTTTTTAATATATGTAGGTAAAGTTTTATTTTTTACATGTGAGGATAGAGTATATATATAATTTTGGAAAACCACATAATCTTGTAGATAGGCTGAGTAAAATTAGGAGAATCAGTTCATTCTCTACTCATTGGTCAAATATTTATTGAGAGCTTGCTATGTGTTAGGTATGGTTCCTGGCAGTTCTAATAAGGTCACTTTGGAAATATCCCCTTTATGACGGAATTAGAAGCTGCTTATATTATAAAGGGTAAGCACATAAGAAGTTTAGCTAAAAATGAGGTAATTAGGAAAACTTAGAGGTCTTAGAAGCATAGGGGTAATTAGAAGGGGAAATTGATGCAGAGGTTTTCAGAGTGAGCAGCAGGTCAAAGCAGCAGGAAGGAGGGATATGAATGGTGGCAGGGAAGACTGAGAGTGGGCACAGGAAGACAGGATCACACAGAGATGATAGTTCTCGAAAACCAGAAATAGAAGAGGAGGAAGAGATAAATAATTGGATTAAAAAATGGAGGCTCCCAGGAAGTACAAAGATTATTGCAAAGTTAAAGCCCTAGAAATTGGAAAACTGTTCCTGTTTTCTAATTTCTCCAGTTGCACAGCGGACTGGAGGGGCTACTATTCATTGAAGCGGCATCTTACAGCTTATAAAGTACTTTCATGGTTCAGTATATGGTAGGATTTCTCTCAGATATTATGACTTTCTCAATATTGCTTCTTCAGAGAGCCCTGTCCTGATGACTTGTCTAAGAACCTGCTTTCCTGTCATTTTCAATCATGTCCTTCAAAGCACCTACCATCACACACAATGCTTACTTTCTCCCCCTCATCTAATATGACTCCTTCCCAACCATAATGCCAGTGCCGGAAGGGTAAGAAACTTGTCTGTTTTCTTCATAAATGCTTCTCAGTTTCTAGTGCAGCACCTGATACACATTAAGGATTGAATAAATACCAAATGAATGAATTTGCTTCTTCATTTCAGATACACACACAAACACACACAGAAATTGGCAAGGGAAAGAGTTTACATTTAATCTTATTAAAAACAATGAATCAATCTGTTTAACATTATATGGAAATTATGGTAGATTAAAAACCAGATATTCTGACCTTCAGTTTAGGAATTTAAGAAAGTATGTGCATTCCTTGCATGGAGGAAGGGATATAAATTAAGGAATTTTAAAATGTGTTCTGGGGTTGGAAAACATATGGCCTTTGATATATGTAGGAATTAAAATTCTGTCAGCCAGAGAGATAAGTAGGGAATGTTCTTAAGTAGAAACAGAATAGACCACAGAGAAAGCATATCTGTTATTTTAAAGAAGACTTTCTACACTAGAAACCATTTCCTTCAGGCCCCAATGTGGGATCATAATAATGAGCACCTTCCAGGACAATAGCAGACTAAAAAATGTGTACTCGAGACAGTCAGTGGGAATCTGTTGGGCCATAAATTCATGATGAGACTAGTAATGGCCATGGATTATAAAGTGTTTTTTTTTTGATAAGGGGTCAAAAAGTAAATATTTTAGGCTTTACGGTACTGTTGCAATTACTCAATTCTGCCACTGTAGTGTAAAAATAGCTATAGCTAATGGGTAAATGAACAGGTGTGACTGTGTGCCAATAAAACAAAACCAGATGATGGCTAATCCCTGGTCAGAAAAAAAAAAAAAAAACTTCTAAAGCCCTAGAAGCTCTGCTCCAGTTCACAAACAGTGAAGGTAATAAAAGATTCTTATCTTTAAGGAAGGTATAAGGATTTTGGTCAAGGAAGGCTATGGAACCAGAGGCTATAGATCTAGCAAAGCTCAGGTATAGGGGTATCACAGTGAAGGTCACAAAGAAACAAAGATTAACTTTTAAAAATGGAAGTGAGTTGGAAAACTAATCTGCCTCTATTTTCTCTGGAGGCTCACATGTACAGACAGAGATAGACCAATGTTTGCTGTTAAATAATGCAGATTAGTGGGGGAAGAAGGAAGATGTCTAGAATGTAAGACAGCTCATTCTAGATGTGAATAGTTTACACAGAAGATTGCAAGATAAGAGATGACTAGGAGGTAGGGGCGAGTCTCCTAGATGGGAAGTTCATTCTAGTTTCAATGATAGACAAAGATGTGGGGAGAGAGTCCAAAGGATAAGTTTTCCACAGGTAAAAGCAAATGGTAGTTCCAGATGAGTGCAGTTTTCAGGATGGAGTCATCAATGGAGAAATGACAGTGAGATGCATGTCAAGGACAGGAAGAAGTAAGAAAAAAGATACGTATTGGAGGAACAGTCTGTAACTCACAAGCAATAGTGGACTTCATTAAGAGCAATGTAGCTTTCATCTCTACTGCCGCTATAACGAATTACCACAAACTTAGTATCTAAAAACAGTAAAAAACTATTATAAGGGACTATGGTGATGGTTCACAGGTGAATTGGTGGTTGGAATTTCACGGGGAATACACCTAAAAGGAGAAAGCACACAAGCATACATTGTACAATAATGAACAATAATATAAACACACACACACAAACTATTTTACTATTATTTTCTAATTCTGGAGTTCAGAATTCCAAAACATCTCCTACTGGGCTAAAATCAAGGTGTTGGGAGGGATGCGTTGAAGGTGCTAAGGGAGAATTACCTCCTTTTCTAGCTTTCAGAGGTTGCCCACAATGCTTGGTGTGGCCCCTTCCGTTTTCAGAACCAACAGTATCAGGCTGAGTCTTTGTCCTCCTACATCACTCTGACAATGACTTTCTTGCTTCTCTTCTACCTTTAAAGACCCTTTTGGTTACATTGGGCCCACAGATAATCAGGATGATTTCCTTATTTTATAGTCAATTAATTTGTTACCTTAATTCCATCTGTAACCTAATATTCAAAGGTTCCAGGGATTATAATGTGGACATCTGTGGGGACCCATTTTACCCCCTATCATGCATATCTAAGCTATTTTATTTATTTTAAAAATTCCTGTTTATTTTTTCACTATATAGAATTTCTCCCCTCATGTGTGGTCACCACAGTTTTCCAACATATAAGCTATTTTTAAAAAACTGTCACATTTGCCTGAAAAACCATTTGTTTTTTTTTCTACTATTGGAAGAAGCACAATCTCCAGATGAAGCTGTTTGGAACATAATACGCTTTCCCTTAATTTTGTCTGTTTTGTATATATTTGCAGTATACTATTATTAAGTCTTTTAGGTGCCTTTATGTTATCATTTTTATTAATGTTAACTTCTAAGCTCATCAGTTCAGAATTTATACAAAAAAACTAACATAGAGTAGAAGGCAATCAAATATAGTTCTCCTGAATAGTTTATTCAGGAGATAATGAGATATTTATATACCTGTGGAAAGGAAATAGAACTAATAAAAATCAGGGACCTGTGTCTGCCTGCTCCCCATCCTATCTAGCTACTTAGCTCGACCTATCTACCTACCTACCTACTTACCTACTTACCTGTTTAATCCTCTGAAAAAATGACCCTTGTGCTTATTTTCTTGATGAAAAAACTAAGACTTAAGCAAGCATGTGTATATATGTAACTTGTCCAGGTTACATGCCATTAAATGGGAAACATGGAATTAATTCAGATTGGAGCAGAGTATGAAAAGAACAACATAGGTTATGGCGCTAGCCTAACTAGGATCTGAATCAGACCTTTACCAATATCAGATATATGATCCAGAATAAGTTGAACTCCAAGAGACTTATGTTTCCTGCTGTATGAAATAGAAGTAACTTGAGGATTAAATGTGCTCATGTTTGAAAACAAGTCTAGAATAATGCTTCTACCAAAGTCAAACTACCTTCAAAACTCAATTTTCAAATACAACTGATAAAACCCTAGATGTCATTCAATTGTAAGGTCATAAGATGGTAATTTAAAAATGAAATGCCTCCAGGTACATGGGATTACAAGGAGGACCCACTGAAAATAGAGGCTCTGGCTTAAGGTCATTGCCACTATGAACTCTGAGACTGATGTTGAACTTAGTTTCTGTACAGACCAAGTCATTTATGCCTCAAACAAAAACATGAAAAGGACTGGCACAAGCATGAAGCTATGAGTGTGTGCACTTTGTTTCTTTAGTGGGATGGGGAAAATCATACAGCCTGAAATGGCTGATGAGCTCACATGAATATCAACATGCAAACTTTGTGCTAAAAACTGCCTCTCTCTGGTCTTCTGAGAAGTCAGTGAAGAAACAGGATGCTTTCAAGTTTTCCCCACAGAAGCAGGAAGATTGTTCCTATGCAAATATGGAACTTCCTGACCCAATTCTAATCTTTTCACTATTTTATACTTAGCTTGAACTTTGTAATGTTCTGTATTTTACAAATCTTACATAGCTGAGCAATCTCCTATGGTTTTCATTCTACTAACCAAAGTAATCAGAACTGATCACAAAAGGATTACGGAGCGGCAAATATTTTGGATGTTTTTACAGTGGAGAGAAATGCCTCGGAATTTTAATAAAAAGGTATTTAACAACATTAAAAAAAAATGTCTTCCAAGTGAAAACCAAACTAATAAAGGCATTTTACATTTAGCATTGATATAAAATTTCACAACTGAAGAAAAACAGTTGCTGACTTTAAAGTGATTTCCAAATTTATAAAATTTGCAAAGAATGTTAATGTTCCATTTGGTAAAATCTTGTATTCCTTGCTTTTTTTTCTTTAAGCATACTTTTCTATGTATTTCCAAATAGTCTTATTGAAAGCTACTAAGGAGGTCGTATTTCTGCCTCACACAAAGGCAAATTCTGCCCTACACTCATTGTTGGTCCTCCTTCTTTGGGCTAGTCAGTTATCCTGGCAATATGTGTGGTTGGTACTCTGTACACAGGGCAGCATATTCTCATCATGACTCTTTCGAATTGTTTTGAATTGTTACCCTAGACCTCTCCATGCCAGAAACACAACCATGTACATACAGTTTTATCATTTCAAAATCCCTAAAAAGACTCACAAGTGATCTTGTAGGTAGTGAAGGAAAAAGATGTTAGTTGCTTTTGAGGAAAGTTATTTAAAAGATAGGAACATATACCACTAACACTGGCCCAAGACAGGGTTACTCTCCTGAGTTTCACACCTTGGAGAGACCACCATTGCTTTCCTATGGACATGGTTCTCCCTGCACTGTAAGGAGTCCAAAGGGTCAAGTGTGGCCTGCTAGAGCCTGTCTCCTTCCACATCCCATATCATCTTCCTGTTATCCAGTATTCCTTGCCTAAAGGTTCTGAGTTCCCTTTCAGACCTGTGCATCTCTCTTCTATAAGCAGACCCATCAGAAGAAAGGAGGGGGAGCCAGCAAGGGACAGCTATTTGCAAAAGGTGGACAAAACCTGTACAGTGGACTGAGATTACCACAGTATGAACACAAGGTTATTCATAATATAGGATGGTCTAAGGGCCTTAGTCTGGTTATGTTTATGTCATTATTTTCTGGCATGGAACTACAAGGAACTTGAAAAAATTATTTATTTACTAAGCTGGATAGAATAAATTTGATTTATGGTTTGATTCACAACTTTTAAAACATTCAGACATCTGGTATCCTAGGTCCTATAAATGATAGGGTTGGGTCTTGAGGCATGTCCTTTTTGTAATTAGAACTATGGGTTGAAAAGAAAGTGCCTGATGCTCTGAAGACAGGCTCTCTCCTTGAGGCCATCTTCATTTTTTACAGAAAACCATGGCATCAGTTTGTTACATCAGAGTACTTTTTCTAAAATTGAAATATATCTGACATATAACATTACATAATTTTAAGATGCATATCTTGTTAAATTTGTACATTGTAATATGACTGCCATTATAGCTACAAATAATCTAAATGCCCATCACTGGATAAATGGATGAAGAAAATGTGCAGTGTATGTATGTAAACACACACCTAAATATTATATACATGCACACAAACACACACAATGGGATATTACTCAGTCAAGATGAGTACTTCTTAATTTTGATTATAATACCTCATTTAGGGGGAGAGTGTGGAGAGGAAATCATTAACTGGAGAACCAGTGAGGGTGTGTGTGTTGAAACATATTCTTTTGTACCAAGAAAACCTTTATATTAGTATTAATCAAATTTAAAGTGCTTGTAGCATTATCACTCAAGGTTCAGCTATATACTTGGAGAAAACATCTCATATTTACGCCAGTTATCTTAATATAGTGATGGTAAAACGTAGAAAACAATTTCTGTTAATTGACAAATGTGACCACCTCAAACAAGTGCTATCTCTTTATCAGTAGGCCCACCAAGCACCATCTTCACCTGTGGTTGTGAACAAAAATACTAGAAAGACGATGAATAGTAAGGCCAGAGTCACTTATGCTGGGCACAGGGCAACAGTGTGACAAAAGGCCAGCAGAGGGAGCTGTAAGGCTTAATCTAATGGTTGGGGTTAGGAGGTTAATTCTTTTCTAGGCAAATAGCTGAAGAGGATTGACTGGGCTGAAATTTCTGACAGTATCAAGGCTATTTTATTTTCTGAAATATATTTTAAAAATCTTGAATTTCTATTCTCTTTCCACTTTCTGACTCTTTAGGAAAACTGTTCTCTACTTGTAAGCACTTATGAAATATTACTAAAAAAGCACATTCTGGGGAGAATGTGTATTTCTTGATCTAAGAGACTTATTTTGTTGATAAAGAAATCCAGTGTATCAATTATGAAATCCAATTGGCTCGTCTTATATGTTGGTAGTCTATTTTTCCATCATTCTTTTTTATCTCTTTCCTAGAATGGGTATTTTTGAGCATCTACTATGGATTTGTGTCTAGACCACAATTATAACAATACTTCATTTCCTGAAGAGGGTGAGTAGAGAGGTTCTAGTCCAGAGTAAGTAAGGAAGAAACCGAGTACAAAGGTAACTAATGAGCAGGTATCCCAGAGGGATAGGGTAATGGCCTTGGGCTGCTGAGTCAATAGATGATTTTCTAAAAAGCAGAAGAGATAGGAACATAATGACTAACCACAAAAGAAGAAGAATGGGAGACTTTCTAAGAGTTAATTCATAGGAACTTAGAGGATGACGGTATTGGGGAAGAGCCGAAGTCTCATCCCACATCTTTCCTCCAGGGGGTCATTTTTGTAATTTATTTTTAACTTGTCAGAATTGTGCTAATGTAGAGGAGCAGATTTACAGCAAACTACAAATTCTGAAAAAATAGTTTTGATATAGGTCTGGTCTGTGGGTGGGTATGGAGGAGCTGCAGGGCATAATTTGTTGTTTTTGGCAGATTTAGCATTCCTGTTGCACTTTGCTTAGACTAATATTCCATTTAGTTTGCATAATCTGAAAATCTACCAACAAAAAGTGGAAAGAGGGAGGGTGGTAGGTCTATGAAGATGCATCCTATAACGCAGAGGAAAGAAGCCCTAGAACAAAAAATAATGAAAGCTTACATGCTAAGCATTTGGCATGCAATATACAACCTGTTTTCCTCACCAGTGAAATGAGGACACTAGGTTTTGCTAGATTTTGGTGAATATTAATAAGAAAACAAAACACTTAGCATAGTGATTGTCACAAGAAAAGGCATCAAATCAGAAAAACATTGATATAATATATAAGATGCTTTATTATAAATTATAATAGGTGACATAATTTTGGTAAGTATTTCTTCTAATTTCTAAGTCACCACTGTTCCAAGATGGTTTTATTCTGCAAATGGTTTAACTTGTGATATGATTCATTCCTTTTCAAGATATTGTATAACAAGTCTATTATTCTACAGTTTTATTTTCAGTGTCTCCTCTTGTTGCAATAGACTAATGCTCACTGAATTTTTTTTATTAGTTTGATTTTATTTTAAATATCCTAGCTTATTTAACACAAATGTGCTTCTATCAAAAGAAACATTTTCTCTCAACTTTTATCCTAAAATATTTCCTGGTGAATTATGATTGCTTTTCTCCAAATTTTAGGTTTAGAAGATTTTTTTCCTTCTACTTTCAGTACATAAATTTTGATAAACCCAAGCATTTTTCTTTTGATGGGAAATATTTAAGGGTGCTTTAATATTTTTCCATAAAAGCATTATTTCTAAAAAAAAATTGATATCTGTAGTTAAACAAAGAAAGAATCTTTTCATTTCTATTTCTATTTCAAAAATTGGCCACATAGGTGGCTTGGATATAATGATAAGTGAGTATAATTAACTTAAATATAATTACTAGATTAAATATAAAAATGGTTATCACAGAAAATTATTTCCCATGCAATAAAATTTATAGGTTTGGTGACTATATCAGTGAAATATGTATATTTTAAAGAATAGATTATATAGATCATAAACTTCCAAAGAGAAAGATTCCCACTGGGAGCATCCCAGTTCTTCCTCAGGTATTTCCTTTCAGTAAAGGGTCTTTGGTTCCACACCATTCAGTTCTCCCCCTCCCAGGGCTGATGGTAAAACTGCAGCACCACAGTGCCCAGTAAAATAAACAAGGAGAGTGCACTGGGCTGCATTCCCCATCTCCTAACCCTTTGTACTGATACTGACCCAACCGACAATAACTTTGCATGGAGCTGGCCTCCGACACTGACCTTGTTAAGTATACTGACAGTTAGCAGACTGCAGGGACTCAGATCTGGAACCCCAGAGATAACAGAGGTGCCACAAACACAAACCAGCACTCGCTCCCAACTCCCACGCATCTCTAGATCCCTCCCATACTCCCTGTCTGAGCAGCTGTAAGATCAGATATCTGGACTTAAGAAGCCTGGAGAGACCAAACATTTAAAATCATATAAAGTTGGGAAGTGTTTTTAAAAAACACAGCATCACATGCTGGAAATGCAGAAGTACTGCAAAGCTCTAAATTATTGTTAAAGCTACTTAAATTAAACTATAGGGAAACCTAAAGAAACAGAAAATACAACACATTACACCTTGAGACATCAAGGGAGTGTATCATAACAAGGAGAAAACTACTTTCCATCATCCAATTACAAAGATAGTAGATTTTATCTTCCTAACAGTGCAAAACTGCCAAGATAAAAGATGAAAGAACTGGAAGAAAAGTAAAAAAATGAATAATCTGAGAAAATGATATAAAGAAAATGATTTTAAGCTTTAAATAAGTAAATAACAGATGCAGGATATAAAAAGATCAATAGAGCAGACAAAAAATTCAAGATAAAGCTATGGAAGCAGAATAGGTCAAATGGAAGATTGAATAAGTGACCTTGAAGATGGTAATGCACAAAGTACCCAGATGTAAGAAGAAAGAGAAATGCAAAATAAATAAATAAATAAATAAAAGATGAAATGTTTCAAGAATCATCCAACTCCACTAGGAAAAGAAACATAAGGGTAATAGGTGTTCCAGAAAAGGAAGAAAGAGAAAAGGGGAAAAGTAAAAGATGAAAACTTCCTAAACCTGGGAAGGAACTAAACATACAAGTCTATGAAGCTAAAAAAATTAACTGTAATTAGATCTACACAAAGATACATAGTCATGAATCTTCCAAAAGTTCACAGAGAGACTATCAAAAGTGACTTGGAAAACTAAGCAGATAATCTATAAAGGTATTCCTATCAGGATTACACCAATCTTCTTTACTCCCAGTCAAGAAGACTATCCCCTGCAAGACTCTTCTTACGGTATAAGGGAGAAATAGAGGCCTTAGCAAAGAGAAGATGAAGGATCTTTTTAGTGTCTGATACCTCCCCCAAATAAAGTATCCATTCAGCAAAGTTTGTGAGTATTCTTCCAGTTTTTTTTCTAGCTGATTTATGAACTGTTCTTACTCTACACTCATCCCATTTTGTAACAGGTAATAAGCATGGTGGTTAACAGCAAGGACTTCAGTACCAGACTGATTGCTTTCAAACTTGATTTAAAAACTTAGTAGTTATATGAACTTGGGCAAGTTACTTCATGGCTCTGTGTCTCATTCAATCATCTATAAACTGCTTTTAATAATGATATTCACTCATAAGATTTTGTGAGTTATTAAGTTAACATATATAAAACACTCAGAATAATACCTGCTGCTTAATCACTAAGTGGGTATTAGCTTCATTTGAAAATTTTGGCTTTTCATCTAAATCCAATTCTGCTTTTTGTCTGCTGAATTTGATGGTGTATATTTGGTCTCTCTAGAGCTTGAATCTAGATTTACCGTGAAAACTTCTCCTTATCTATAATCTCTTCCATTTCAGGCAGGCCCTGTGCATGTTTCCTTGTGTCACCTCCAAATTCTCACTATCTCCATATAGTAAATTCCCTTTGTCTTTTCAAGATTTTGGGGTTGGGGTGGGGGAACCATCCCTGGCCTTCCCAGGTTAGATTAAGTACCCATGCAGCTTTAAGTATTCCCATATGCTCTTTAAAAAAAAAAAAAAGATTTATTTATTTGTGCATATAAGAACTGGGGTGTGGGTGGGGTGGTGAGAGGATTCACCAGAGACAGAGCGGACAGCAGAACAGACAGATCGACCAAAATACATTGCTGAGGGGAGCAGCGGGCGAGACAGGAGAGGTCTGCTGCACCATGTGGGAATCTCCTTGGGCCAGGGATCGAACTTGTGCTTCAATGGCTGCTGATAGCCTCATAGGCTGAGACTTAACCCCTTGTTCCACCAGGGAGGTCCTCTCATGTGCTCTTAATTTTCCTTTTAGAACTTACTAGAATTTGAAGCAATATAATTATGAGACTATTTAATAAATACATATCTCCTACTAAAATGTAAGCTCTTTGAAGGCAGGGTCAAAATCCATTTTGTTTGTCATTATATCCCCCAAATTATGTTTGGTCTATAAATATTGTGTGAGAAATATTTGTTAAATAAATGAATAAATAAATTTCAAAGATAAGTGTAGTTTCAGCATCAGTATATGTGATTTGCCCAAGATTATACCATTATAAATGACAGAACTATAAGCAGAATTCAGTTCTGACAATTTTTTTATAATTTCCAGGCTTTAAATCTTCAGTTACATAAATCACACAAAGAACCATAAACTTATTTTTGTGCAGGTTCTACAATGAAAAGTAAAAGTACAAATCAGAATGGGAATATTTAAGGTAGTTTGGGATAATTGGTCCTTTCTGAAGGAGAAGCTAGGATGAGCAACAGAGAGTTAGGATGAAGGTCCAGGCAGAAAGAATCATTTACATAGTGGTACAATGATGAGAAAATCTTGATGAATAAAACAGAAAGACCACTGTGATTGCAATAGGAGTAGCACGAGGTAGGAGGCAGACGTTGATCAGAGAGACAGGGCCACATCATGTGAGACCTCATAAACTAAGGGAAAAAACTGTTACTTAACCAGCAAAAAGGGAGAGCTGAAGGATTTTAAATAGGGGATACCAATCAGCTTTGCATTTTCATATGATGATACTGACAGTGCCACACAGGGTTTGGGAGAACAAACTTAGTAATCAGTTAAATAAGGGAATCAACATATAGACACGTAAGGGATAGCACTCAGATATCTAGTATGATCAACAGCAACAATCACAGTACAATTTATTGAGAAAGAGCCATTAGTAGATACATCAATAATTCAAGCATCTAATAAGCTCCCAATAAATAATGACAATTATTATTTTTGTGGTTGCTGTTGTTACTGATGACTGCAACTGAGGATAATGGTAATCTTTATGGATTTCTACAAATTTGGCCTAATGCATTGCTCCCACTACACACATAGGTACTTCTGAACTTGGTGTTTGGAAAGGGAATTCTTCTAAGGGGCTAAGAATGCACCTAAGGCCAACATGTAAAAAGCTTTATTGTCTCCAATCTGAGTTACAGGTAGGATTAGGATGACATATGAGGGACACATAAGAAATATTTTTTTATTGAATTTCCTTATCTTTATCCCAAGAATAAAAAAAATTTAGATATGAAACTATGATCTAGTCAACAGGTCTATCATGCCCAACAGGTATATGAGACATCAATTTTGTATGGGGAGGAGAATCCTATACCACTAGCCTTAATTGGCCTGGAATGAATAATGGATGAGCACAGAGAGTTGAAAGGATTTTCCTACAAACTGGGTAATGGAATATTAAGTAGAGAAATCAAGACATGTGCTTAGATCTTTGATATTACAGAAGGAATTTTATGAACTACATATATTCATATTCTTTGCTTCTTGTGGCAATCAATTATATTCCTTTATATACAGTTAAAAAAAGAATGCCTATGA
Source organism: Scalopus aquaticus (assembly GCA_004024925.1). Classification (NCBI taxonomy): domain Eukaryota; kingdom Metazoa; phylum Chordata; class Mammalia; order Eulipotyphla; family Talpidae; genus Scalopus; species Scalopus aquaticus. The sequence continues at coordinate 46,239 of PVIJ01003133.1, forward strand.
GGGTGATTAGTTGGCAGTATTTACTATGTAAGTCCATTTTAATTCTGGTAAGTCAGTACTGTCTGTTCATGAATGTAAGGAGGTTACTATGTCTTCCACACTGTGTGACCAGTTCATGTACACTGCCTTTGCTCCCTAGAGATGCAACGGAAGCAAAGGCCATGCATTAGCTACATGTGGGACTGCAAACTGGTCCAACCTCTATGGAAAGCTGTATGGTGGATTCTCAAACAACTAAAAATGGAGCTTCCATATGACCCAGCAATTTCACGCCTAGGAATATATCCAAAGGACACAAAAACAGTAATCCAGAAGGTCACATGCACACCTAAGTTTATTGCAGCACTATTTACAATAGCTAAAACATGGAAATAACCCAAATGCCCAAAAGCTGATGACTGGATCAAGAAAATGTGGTATATATATATAAACAATGGAATACTACTCAGCAATCAAAAATGATAAAAACGATAAACACAATTCTCAACAACATGGGTGGAGCTAGAAGGGATCATGCTCAGTGAAAGAAACCAGAAGGAAAAAGAAAAAAATCGAATGGTGTCACTTATAGGAGGACTATAAGAGAGCCAAACGAGAAATCAGAAAAAAGAAAATAGCACACAAAACATAACAAAAGCAAAAGCTAGCAGACAACCACAAATAAGAGACATTCTACAGGGGAGGGGGAGGAAGAGAGACCAAAATAGAGGAGAAAGAACATAAGGGACTATGGTGATGGTTCACGGGTGAACTGGTGGTGGGAAACCTACGGGGTGATACACAATAATGTAAAGGATATAAATTTAAAAAAAAATTAAAAAAAAAGAATCCCTGTTATCATTATCCTTCTCATCCCCTTAAAGTTGTCCCAGAGCATATGAGGTGGATGGGGAATGTGTTAACTCTACCAAAAGGCATGTCTATTTCAGAAATTTTGAGCCCTGAGTTGAGAAATTTTATAGTACTTAATCTACACACCAACTGGGCATTTTGCAACCAAGCATCTATAAAAGAACTAAAGAAATAGGCAATGGAGGAAAGTCAAATCTAAGAAAAGTCCAGATTGTTTTGGACACATGAGGTCCTGTCTATAATTTAAAAATGACAGTGATTCTTGCTTAAATTCACATATATAAACTGGCATATATATAATCACAATCGCCACTAAAGAATATCATACAAAAAGATTTAGATCAGTGTATAGCAAAAGATTTTAAAGCAGGGAAGAAGAATATTTTTGCTAACATTTTGAACAAGTATGCCATGTATTTTATTTACATTAAAATACTTACAGATGGCCTTCAGGTATATAAATATATTTTATTTATACATTTATCACATTTACTAAACTAGGAAAAACATCTATTTATTTTCACATTTTCTATTTAAATAAGTACATACACATAACTTAAAAATGAGTATATCTTTACTACTTGGGATAATCTGTAATACTGTTTAACCTGGTATAATCCAGCAAGATATAAAGTACACCCCAATTCAATACAACAAAATGAGCCAATGCTGAATCATTTGGACATCTGCATCTACATCTCATTAAATTAAGCAACCCTTATTTATATTAACTTCAGTTTTTTTTTTATATTTGTTGAAAATAAGACATCTAGACACTATTCAGAATTCCTAAAGAATATATTTCCTCCCTAGATCTTCATGACTAGAAGTATGGATTTAAAAATCTGACTGCATATTCAAAACAGATCTCCACTACATAGTAGCTATGTAACCATTTAATCTCTCTGTGTTTTGTCTTTCTAAATGAAACTCATACATTAATCTGTAAAACAAGATTGCTTTATTACATTTTAAAGACTTAAGACTGTGCTAATAAGCCCACAAAGTGTTAGCTACTACCACTACCATCATTATCATCATTATCCTTCTGAAAAGGAATCATTCATTTTTGTTTTGGGGCATTTGAAAGAAGAGTACAAATTAACTTGTCTCTCTGTATTCCTATCTCCTAGCCTTATTAGAAGCATCAATCTATTATTTTCATTCAGTAAGTTTTTTTCATTGCAGTGAATCTTAAAACTTTTATACAGGCACCTTTATAAAATATGGGAATATCCCTTGAACTTTCATGTGATACAATCCATAATTTTAGAATCTTTTGATTAAGAAAGCACATGTGAACAGTGGAATTTAAGGTCCCCCTATAATAACTCCACAGGTCTCAGACTAATTGGTTAGGAACAAGTGATTTAGTCAATAATTAATATATTTAGATTTAAATAAAATTTAGGTTGTTTTTTTAAAACCCTGTGGGTCATAGCTCTTTTAGCTTCTCTTACCTCGCCCATGACTGCTATGGGTGTCTCTCCCGTTGCCTGAGCAACACGATGTTCTACTAAGTAGAACATATACTCATCGTAGAGTAGACGGATCAGATGGAAGGAGCCAAAGCTAGCAGCACTGCGTAAGGTTAAGTCCCGAATAACCATTGAACTGTTCCAAAAGAAAGAGATATAAAGCAGCCAATATTAGTGACCAGGATTAGAGTTCAGTCTGCATTTCCTCTTAAAATAAGTCAATTTACAGGTCTAAAGGTTTAGTATAGCACAAAATCTAACATGGAATGATTTCAATATTGAAAGCAAGAAGTTCAATTCATTTAATGTAGGGTGATAAGTAGGTAAATCCTCTCAGTTTGACTAAAGTTACCTAGATTATCAATGGAAAAAGCATTTCACTATCATAAACTTGAAACGGACCAGAAAATAATTCTGAATAGTTGAAAACTCATTACCATGGCAAGAAAAAGTAAATCAAAATTAGTATCTTTTTGATTAGTAAACACTGTGTTACCATCTTTCAATGATAATGACTTTGGAATACGATTTGGGAAAAATGTGTCTTTGTGGAATACAAAGTTTACAAAATATACTTAGCAGTGTCCCCAGATTTGGCAATACAGAAAGTAGGTGGGGTATGTGCAAGTTTGGTTAGAATGCAAGTTTAAGTGATTATAATTTCTTACTGATTTCCATTTAAATTAAAATAATTTTCCATTAGAAGTAAGGATAATAAGGTCAATTAAGAAATGCCTATCTTTGAGAAACATAAACATTTAATTTATCACATATGGTAAAATATGAAGAAAACTATTTATAAAATACTAACATTAATCTTATTATCTTTAAAATAGAAATGAATCCCAAATGGAATTTTGGCCTAATGATGTGCAAATCATTAAACTTGTCTATGCATTTCAAATCTCTAATATTTCTAACTCAGGGTAAGAGTAGTGTGTGTGTGTGTGTGTGTGTGTGTGCGTGCGCACGCGAGCGCGTGCACATGTGTATGTGTGTTTTTCATTACTTTCATTTAGTGACCTATACTAAAGACTTTTGACCTCGGAAAATTAGTCATTATATTCTCAGAAGACACAAAATTTCACAGGTGAATATACTCGTATTACTTGCTTGCAATGAAGAATTCTAAAATATAGGCAAGTGGAAAAACAGAAGATTGTACTATTTCCTTGTCAAGTTCTTTTACTTATAGGAACTAATATATCCAAGTCTACAAATTCAACTTAGTATGTGACAGATCATCATCTATTTGTAAAAACAATTACTATAAATGTAATACTTATTTGAAATTAAGAATTTTCCCTATAGAAGAAAATTTAAAAGGCCAGGAACCCTGTATTTTAAAAAGCAAAAGCAAAAATAATACAAAAATAACAAAATTTTGCATAATATTTTTTACCCTTACTAGTGCAAACTTGATCATGTGACATAAATATTTTTAAAAATTAAGGAAACTAGGAGCAGAACAATCACTCCTAATTGCATCTTTAATGCTGAAGAAAGATAATATCAAAATAAAGTTCAGAGAAGACAAATAGCTAACAAACATACAAAATATGACTAACATTATTTAAATTAAAGGAAAAGCAAATTTAGTAAAATATCATATATGATCTAAGAGATTAAATGATCCAGGGTTGTAGCAGTTATGGGAAAATTACTGTTTTTGCAAGTATAAATACATAAAATTTGGGCCTCCCTGGTGGCACAAGGGGTTAAGTCTCAGCACTATGAAGCTATCTGCAACACAAGTTAGATCCCCAGCCAGGGAGCTGACCCACATGGTGCAGCAGACCTCTCCTATCTCACCTGCTGCTCTCCTCAGCAGTGTATTTCAGTAGATCTGCCTGTTCTTCTCCTTACTCTGTCTCTGGTGAACTCTCCCCCCCTACACACACACACATCTGGTCTACACCCCAGCTCTTGTATGCATAAATAAATACACCTTTGAAAAAATACACAAAATTTTGTGGCGGGAAACTTGGGAATGTTTGTCAAAATTAAAATTACACAAATCCATTGAGCTAGATCTCTAATTCTAGAAATTTACACAAATGAACAAAAATAGTCTTAGGATCCAGAAGAATATGGCATTGGAGGAGGTTTCCTGCTTCGCTACTTGGAGGTAAACCTGAAAACAATATAGACCAGTATTAGATCCAGATTATTCTGTGAGTTGGGGCAAAACTAGATCATGTTTCATACACTGGGGGCAATGCAGGCCACACTGGAAGAGACACTGAGGAAATTCAAGTCCATTAAACAAAAGGTGGGTGGAGAAAGACACGAGAGACTGTGGCCAAAGGTGGAGTGTACAATGCGAATCTTGGAGCTGAGTTCCAGTCACTGGCCTTGGAGAAGGGAGAACTGGGTAGTATGGAGACACAACCTTAACTGAGGGTAGAGAAATGTGGAAGAGCGAGGTGTTCCAGGCAAACTGGGTCTCAGTGACAAGGGCAGGGTGCAGAATGGCCCTCTTCTTCCCCTACTCCCTCAGGATTTGTTTGAGCTAACTTTTGAAGCACAAAAGAGCAACCCCAGTGACTGCAGAGACATGAGTCTTAAAACTCAGATAGAGAGCTTTTAGTGGTACACAAATATGAGTTCTTACCAATGACTTATACCCCTCTGGGGATTTCCCCCACCCCTGACTCAGCAGCTGTAGGTCAGTTCTCCCTGAGATATAGCACCATGTACTGGAAAAGTAGAAATTCTGTACCAGTTAGGACACTTGAAAAAACATCAATCTAAAAAGCTAAAAGATGAGAAGGATAAACACATGGCATCTTGAGTCCTTAAGGAATATTTCACCACAGAAAGAGAACAAAGACAAGGAGGATCTTATTTTAGTACTAGACACAGAGTTCAAAATTGCCATGATAAAGAAATTCAAAGAAATGAAAGAAAACACAGAAAAAAACTTATCAACTATATATATAAAAAAAAAAAACTCAGAAAAACAAATGAATGTCGTAAGAAATAAAACTAATGGGCCTTCCTGGTGGCACAGCAGTTTAAGCGCTGCGCTGTGGAGCTGTCGGCAGAGGCGACATGAGTTCGATGCCCAGCGGGGAGATTCCCACATGGCGCAGCAGACCTCTCCTGCCTCGCCTGCTGCTCCCCTCAGCAGTGTATTTCCAGATATCTGCCTGTTCTGCTCCCCACTCTGTCCCTGGTGAACCCTCTTACCGTCCCACACCTCTGGCCTGTACCCCAGCTTGTATGCATAAATAAATAAGTCTTAAAAAAAAAGAAATAAAACTAATGAGCAGAAGGCTGAAATTGAAGCTTCAAGTAAGAAAATAATGGAAATAAATAAATATATTGAATAAAAAAAGAAAATAATGGCGATTAAGGATACAAAAACAGAAACAGAGGACATAAAAAGTTCTGGAGCAAGCTATGGAAGTAGAATTGACCAAATGTAAGATCAAATCAATGACCTCAAAGATGGCAATACACAAAGAGCCCAGGTGGAAGATGAAAGAGAAATGGAAGGAACAAAATGAAGAAACACTTTGAGAATTAGCTGATTCCACTAATACATGCAATATAAAGAAAGAAAGGAGAGAACTTATTTGAAGAAATAATAGAGGAAAATTTTCAAACCTGGGGAAGGAACAAAATATACTAGTCCAACAAAGATAGCTTGATCACTGGAATGCAATGAGACTGACACCAAAACACTTGTGAAACTACCAAGAATTTAGGAAAATGAAAGAATATTGAATTTGGATAATGGAGAGATGCAGATAACCAAAGAAAGTTTCCCCAGAGGTTGACATCTGACTTTTCGGAGGAAATACTATGGACAAGGAAGGCAGCGAATGAAGTATTCAAAATACATAAAGATAAAAACTCTCAGCCAAAAATATTATATACAGAAAAACTCTCATTCATACACAAGGGTGAAATAAAGGACTTTCCAGATAAACAAAAGCTGAAGGACTATCCAACACCAAACTCCCCTACAAGAATAATAAAAGGAGGTTTTGCTTCTAAATCAAAGAGAAGAACATTCACAAAAAAATGAACTAGAAAACAGATAGGACCAGAAATCTAAGGACAAAATAGCTGTAATAGACCTTTGTATATAAATAATCATGCTATGAAAATGGACTGAACTCACCAATCAAAAGGCACATAGAGTTGATTACATTAAAAACAAAACTGAATGTTGTGCTGTCTCCAGAAGCTCCAAAGATAAGCATAGGTTCAAAATAACAATTTGCAAAATAATCCTACAATAAAAAGGGGCACCCAAAAAGGCAGGGGCAGTTAGATAAAACAGATTTCCAAACAAATAATTTAAGAGACAGGGATGGACATTATATAATAATTAAATGATATACATCAGAAATAAACAATGATCAATATTTACTCACTAAATGAATGACCATCAGAATACATAAGGCAATTCTTTTCAAATCTGAAAACAGACACTGGCAGCAACACAAATAATCGTTGTGGACTTCAACACCAATGGACAGATTAATCAGACAAAAAAAAAACCATGGAAACAGTAACTTTAAACAAGTGATTAGATCTATCACATGAACTTAGCAGATATTTATAGGGCATTGTACACCCCCAAAGCTGAATACATGTTCTTCTGGTACAGGCACCAAGCAAGTATTACTAAACTAGTGAAGACTGAAATATTATTCAGTATCTTCTCTAATCACAGTGGTATCAAACTAGAAATAAACCAAAGAGAAAACAGGAAAAAACACTAATATGTAGAGACCGAACAACATACTATTGAATGACCACTGACTTAATGAGGAAATCAGGAAGAAATTAAAAAATGCCTGAGTCAAAAAAAACAATGATACAACCTACAGGAACCTACGGAGCACAGCAAAACCACTACTGAGAACAAAGGAGGTGTACAACAGACCATATCAAGAAACAAGAAAGAACTCAAACAATCTTACCTTTCAACTTAAGAAAAAGATAAACAAAACCAAGCCAGTGGAAAGAAGCTAGTAATAAAAATTACAGAAGAAAAAAATGAAATATAAATTAAAAAGACAGTCTAAATGACTAATAAAATCAAAAGCCGGTTCTCTTAAAAAGATAAAAAGAGATGAAACTCCAGTTAGGGTCACAAAGAAAAAAGGGACAAAACTCAAACAAACAGAATCAGAAATGACAGAAAAGTTACAACATAAATTTCAGAAATTTAGTGGACCAAACTGATTACTAAGAACATTTGTATGTTAGTAAGTTAAATAACCTAAAAAGAAATGGGCACATTCTCAGAAATATAAAATATCTGATAGTGAATCAGGAAGAAATACAAAACCTGAACAGAATACACTATAAAGCTATATTAACCCAAACAATATGGTACTGGAACAAAAACAGACACACAAATTAATGGATTAGAATTGAGAAGCAAAAAATAAATCCACACTTACACGCAAAGTCAATCTATGACCAAGGAGCCAAGAATATACACTGAAGGAAAGTCTCTAGAGCACATGCAAAAGAATAAAACTAGACCATCATCTCAGGTCATACACAAAAAATAGCTTATAATGGATTAAAGAGTTGAATATAAGACCAGGCTCATAAATACAAAGGAAAAACAGATAAAACACTCCATGACATAGGCTGCAGTGATATGCTTGTTGATTTGAGTCCAACATCAAAAGGAACAAAAGAGGACATAAACAATTGGGACTACCTCAAACTAAAAAGCTTCTGCATAGTGAAAGAAACTACCAGTAAATCAAAAAGATGCCTTAAGTAGAGTTTTCCTGCAAGGCAGACTTTTCAGTCTCTGAGGCAGAACAATCCTTGATGTATTCAAAGAACAGCCAGGATGCTAATGTGGCTGGACAATGAGCAAAGAGAAGAATATGCACCGGGAACTAGAAGTCACTAGCAACTGGAGTATGTAGGAACTTGTAGGTCATGTCAGGTTTTTGGATTTTATTCCAAGTGATTTTGTAACTTTTGAACAATTAGTTAATGACTTTATTTTAGCATGAAATGTAATACTAAATTTTATAGGAAAATGAAAAAAAATTGGTCACCCTCAGTTACAATACCTAATCATATTTTTTAAATACTGATAAGCATACCATAAAGTTATTGTCATATGTTTAGGAAGGAATTAGTTGAATTATGTTATTAATGTGATGTATCCTTTATCCCTTCTGTGTTGGGTCACTGTCCTACAAGCCAAGTATTAAATAACACAATTAACAGTTTAATTGGAAACCTATTGTCCAATTCAGACTTCAGAAGATACGTTGCAAAACTAACTCCGCTGAATTTCATGTTGCTAAGCTACCATGAATTCAATTCCTTTTAAAATTAGTTATAAACATTAATTATTTTATAATAGATGAGAAATACCTTTGTATATTTATATTTGTAACTTAGTGTGTAGAGCTGAAACATATACCCTAATACATGATACTTAATCTACCCCTTTATATATTTAGGAATCTATCACACCTTTTCTGAGAAGAAAGGTGAGATCATCACACCCATGACCCTTATGTGAACTCTCTTTTGAAACAGTGCTTAAATGATTCCAAAAGAGTATTACTTTTTGGAAGATTTATATATTGTTCAATTGTAGGCAAACTAGATTCCCTGTGCCCCTTTTTAAGTTGCTGTATCAAAGCTGTAACTTCCACTCTTTAAAAATGGGATATTTGGATGACCCTCAGGGTGGCCCTGAGGAATGTTCTGTTCTGTTATCTACCAAACACACAAGCTGAGAAATGGCCCACATAACTTTTCCATTTCTGCCTGAGACAGGCAATGATATATTTTTTTTCCATCTCTGAGGGACTCAACAGAGCGATTCAAAGCCACGCTAGGCCAGGAGAGACTCCATTCTGAACAGAGGGTGTTTGCAGGAATTTATCAACTGCTTCTATCATGGTCCTCTACTATTCATTGCTACATTGATATGCATGTACAGAATTTTAGAAATTATGAGATTGACTTTAGAATGTGAAGGGTGTGTGAATTTGACTACCAAATTCTTATTAAAATGCCAAAACATTAAAAACTGTAATCTTGTTTCTTTAATACTTTGTGGATGCAGGTTTCATTATTACTGTGTTCCTATGCTGCAGTAAAAAAAAAAAAAAAAAAAGCTCAGATTTTAAAAATTCTTACATTTCTAAGCTATTGACTTTGCCTACCAGCAGGAGATATGCAACGGTCTGAATATGCCTTTCCTTTTGTGGCCTTGAACTGTATGCCTTCAAGTCTTCTTAAAACAAAAATAATAACCATAATAGTGTCTAATAATAACAAGGCAATTATCCCCAACTCAGGGAGGACAGAGAGCAGACAAGTGATGATCTACTGGGTTTGTATATCTGCAGAGAACAAGAAATACAAGTAAGTACTTTTCTTTCAAGATACCTGCAATAGAGCTCTGTGAAGATGAAGGATCTGGGGTGTATTTCTAAAATGATATCAACTAAATACAGAAAAAAAGCCCACAAAAAGGAATAAGGGTAAGGCTGATATAACAACATAAGAAAGCAGTAAGAAGGGGATAAAGAACCTCTCCTTTTCTGATATAGAGAATGCACTGTTACTGTCATACAGGTTTTGAAACAACAAGTTAGTCTTCTGTTTCATCAATCATCTTGAAGTATACATACCATCTATATGATTTTCCAGAAAAAGTGGATGAATGAAATATCAACTGCAAGTGCATGGGAAAATAGCTGCAATCTTAAGAAATGTTCCCAAATTAACATCCTGAATTCTACTATCACTACTGTTGCTGCATGTACTTTGAGAACACTGTGACGATGTTTTCCAAATCTTCCCCATGTACTGAGAGAAAAAAATACATTTTTCATCAACACAGTTCTCGTTAACACTGAGATCTAAACTGAGTATGGGTTTACTGCAACATACCCATGGGTCACAGAGTTGAACAGCACCTTACAAGTTCCCTCTCAAATTATATGAGTTAAAGGTATTAGACATATGAGAGACAAACTGTAAAATTATTCCATTCCACCCCCAACACCCCAAAAAACCAACAACACAAAACTGGCAAGTTTGTTTTCTTTCATTGCATTTGATCCTGGGCTAGCCAGAAGACTATTTCAGGACATAAAGTTAATTAACTTATAATTAATCATATATATTATCTACAGTTCTACTTTAGTTTAAGAAATAAGAATTGGAAACAACTAAGTTGAGAAGAAATATTTACTTAAAATAAAAACCAAAAGAACTATCATAAATAAGATATCTCTGGTTCTAGTTCTATAAAGATGGTCAGAACAAGTGGAAAACCTAGAGTTTGGATTTGTTGAGTACTTAAGCACTATTACTTTCTAATTTCTGTTACTTCTTTTCTCACAACTAGCTTTGGATTCATCACGGATGTACTGATGAGAACCACAGTGTACCCACAGTTACAGTCTACGGTATTTTCTGGGTCACTAATTTGATATACACACAGTTGCATAGGATCTAAATTAGGTAATGCCTAAACTCAATGTAGATCTGACTTTTAGCAAGTCAGTGGGCCACCTTTATTTAAAGAAACAAAAATGTACTAGCACCACAAAAATAAATGCCAGGGTCAAAAATATAACTTATGAAATGGAACTCCATCTGTCAATTCCATCTTACATATACGTAGTATATATGCCAACTTGTACAGTTTTACCATCTGATGTATAAATGCCTCCTGCCCTCTATCCTCCCTGAGTTGGAGATAACTGGCTTGTTATTATTAGACACTATTATGATTATTATTTTCATTTCAGAAGACTTGAAGGCATACAGTTCAGGGCCAGAAGAGAAAGCATATTTAGATACTATCCTGCTGGTCGGCAGTCAATAGCTTAAAAACCAAGAAACTTTTAAAGTCTGGACAGCTTTATACTGAGGTGTAAGAAAATAGTGAGTAATAGAAAATGCATTACTGTGTACTCCTGAACTTCCAATTTTAAACTCTTGGGGCAGATCTGTGGTCAGTGCTCATCCTAACATCTGATTTCATGTCATATAATGTGAAAGCTCTTCTCTTCTGAGGTTCTTCTATGGTCTACAAAAATATCCATTTAGACCTACATATTTCTAGTCAAAAAGTGACCCATATTGTACTGTCTACTGTATTACTGGCTCTCAAGGTGGTTATGCATTAGAATCATCAGGATTTTTGAAGCTTTTTGAAGACAAAATTTCTGATTATCCTCATTTTTCTTAATTACTACTCCCAACTGCCAAGATTCAGTAGTTTTGGGGAATTACTGAACTTTTTTTTAATATTAATTCTTTTTTTTTTTTCATTTTTTATTTATACATACAAGTTGGGGTACAGGCCAGAGGCGTGGGGCGGCGAGAGGGTTCACCAGAGACAGAGTGGGTAACAGAACAGGCAGATCAGAAATACACTGCTGAGGGGAGCAGCGGGCGAGGCAGGAGAGGTCCACCGCGCCATGTGGGATTCTCCCCGGCCGGGTGTCGAACTCGCGTTGCCGCTGCCAACAGCTCCACAGCGCAGCGCCCAACTGCTGCGCCACCGGGGAGGCCCGGCTAATATTAATTCTGATGTGTAGAAAACAGTTGTAATTTCTAAGCTTGAAAACAACTGTAATCAATAAAATTAAGAAATTAACTGGATAGTCCTAAGCATGCATTAGAATTATCTATCTAATTATTGAGATAACTTTGATTTTAACTAATATATATGCTTCAGAGATATGGGAGCACACCTGTTCAAATGAATGCTACCGCAAAACCCTTCCACAGAAGGACCCATAGTCCTCCACCAAAATCCATTGGGTCCCATCCACACTTTGCTTTCTACCCACCTCTCCTTCTCCCCCACTGGTAATCTCAATTCTATAGTCAGAGTTTTAAAAAGTGGAGATTACTGTGTCTCATCTTCATAGTTTCTGATTCAAGTGCAATTTGGGGAAGAGATCATTTAAGACAATGCAATTTTGGAGAATTTGCATTTCAACATCTTTCCAAGGGATAGTGATGCTCTTAGCCTGGGGCTACAGTTTAAGAATCACTGAAATAGACTAGAAAGTACAGTGCTGAAATGAAAAAAGCCTGAGTAATGTGTTTTTGTAAGAAGGTGGACTAGAGCCCTTTCCTGACTATTGCCAAACACATTATCAACACTGAAATATTAGTTATCCCATCTGAAAACTCCAAGGGCTTTGAGCTAAAGGTTTTCTTTTCCTTGCAAGAAAGCTTATTATCATAAACTTCTGGTACAATTCCATGATGTTGTTATCACTGTGTTGGGTTGGAGAAAATTACAACAGGGAGTTTATGAAAACTAAAATCTATACTAATTTCTTTTGTCTGAGAAATAAATTACACACAAACACACACACACACACACTCACACACACACACACTACAAAAACTAAGTTTAGGAAAAATTGAGATGATACCTGTAGAAAGACCATTTTAGCAGAAATTGTCTGGCAGCTTTAGGGAAGCTGGGTCTTCCTTCATAGGGTTTCAGTGCTTGCATCATCACATTGTCAAGCCATGCAGCCCACTGCTCCAGGGTGCTCTGCTGCTGAAGAGTCATCTTGAAGTCTGTTTCTAGTCTCTGAACCATGTTGTCATCACACTGGCATACCCAGGAAGCCTGCTCCTGGGACAGTACACACAATGCAGAGGAAAAGTTCAACTCAGTATCTTTTCATTGAATGTCAGCACACAAACCGTATGCATGAATGGGAAATTATAATGACAGCTTCAAACAATTAAATGAATTAAGAAAATGAATGACTACTTGTGAGTTGTTAAGGAAACGAACATCGGCTTTGTGCATGAAAATGTGGTATGACATAAAAGCATGACTTAGTTTTCTATTAGCTGGTGTGTGAAGATAAAAATACATGATCATTTAAGACAAAACTGAAGCTACAGTATGTAGTATGTAGGGTTTTTCATTCTATTCAGTTTTAATACTATTTTCAAACATTCTATCTTTTTTTGTCCTCCCATCATATGAAACTTTAAAGTCAATTCATTTGAGAAGATTTAGGTTCAGTTACCTGGATAATGGACTCAATTGACCAAAAGTGTTCCCTAGGGACTAAAACACCAACACTTAACACTAGTATTCAGTAGAAGCATGTGTTGTAGGAATTTCATGTATTGGGAGCTGAAATCTCAAGGGCAATTAAAGCTATGAATGTAAGTTAATTAACAAAACTGAAAACAACAATAACAACAAAAATACTTTTAAGAGGCTATAGATTGCTACCTGCCAAGAAATTCAATTGCCAGTGTCCCACTGGTTCTGACTGGGAAGTTTCATGTTTGGTAATAGCAGTGAAAGTACAAAGGTTTCAGGCTACTTGTTATGAGGCTGTCACAATTTTAATGATGTTTCCAATGCTATGTTGTATTAAAAACAACAACAAAAACAAACCATGATACTCTCAAGGTCAAAATAAAATTATTTGGTAATACAATAGTTGACTTAAAGTCAAAGGACATGGATTTTAACATGGGATTTCAATCAATTAAAGTGACCTCAAGCAATTCATCTAATCTAAGTGGGCCACATTTTCCCTAAGCAAAAAATTAACAGAAATGTGACAAGAGTTTTTAAGCTGTTTTTACTGCATCCAGATAATATTTTCAAGATAGGATTCTGTGAAGGGTGTCTATGAAGTCCCTAATTCTCGAGCAAACACACTGTGAATATATGTATAGACTTCTGAAAAGAGTGTCGATAGCTTTTGTTCTATATGCTCTTACAAGCACAGGTTCATTAAACTGACAATTTCAAATGAAGAGTTCCCTAATTTCTATTCCCTGGCTCCAGTATCTTTCTTGATCCTACAGATTTTATTTATTCAAGGAACATTTCAACTAGGAGGCACTTTAAATACAAAAAATGTTCGAACTCAACTAATTTTATTTCCCCAGGGATATGTAGTTTCTTCTGTATTCTCTGCTGATGTACCTACCATATATTATCCTTTCTCTTACCTGATTTTAGTCATAAAATCTTTGTGATGTGAACTTTTAAATAGAACTTTTAAATATTTTAAATACACTAAAATATGATTAAAGGATTATTAAACAAGCAAAAAGAAAAAATATTAAGAATATCTAAAATACTGAGCTAACTACAACATGTGGGTACATATACTTTTCAAACACTTCACATGCACTATTTGTATATGCATAGAAAAATATTTAAAATAAAAGAGGAACATATTATACAATCTGACAGTCTTAGTTTCACTAAAGTATTACAAAAACTACATTTCTATGTAGATAAATGTCTCCATGTAGTTTATAACTCAATGACTGAATTTGTTTGAATGCATGACTACACTATTATTTCTATAACTAATTCTATAGAGCTATCATTTATTTTCACTCCAATTCTTTACTATTAGGAATAATGATGTAATTAGCAATCCCACATCTTTGTTTTATTTTTGCACTTACTTTTGTATCATGGAGTAATATAAGAATAATTAAGATATTTCAATGTTTACTATAAAATGACTCCCAGAAATTTTATATGGATTTAAGAGTCCAGGAGAGAAGCCAAGGAAAAAATTAGGCATCAAGGAAAGAATAGGACAGGTTTTGTTATTTCTTTAATATCGAAGCATTTTTCTTTTATTGTGGTAAAAAAACAAAACATGTAACATAAAATGTATCACATTTACTGTTTTAATATGTACACCACAGGCTGTTAACTATTCTCTCCTTACTGAGTAATAGACTTCTAGAACAATTTCCATCCTGAAAAACTGAAACCCTATAGCCTTTGTAGGAGAGGATTGTTTTTTGCTTGTGCATTGATAATAGAGGAGGAATTTATTAGTATTCCTCAAGTGATTTAATTTCATCTCATCATAAATTCAAATTCACTATTTATTTGGAAGTTAGTTTTTGTGAAGAGGATGATAACCTAAAACTTAACTTGGAGAAATAAAAATACAGGACATTAGGGTGGCTTTAAGCTACTTTATAATATACTACAATACACTCTTAGCATACTTACATATACAATATTTTCTTATTATAACCTGAAAATAAAAAATATACTGACGATACACTCTTATGAAAGGAATACATTATCTCAAATTCTGTAACTGTTAAAACTAAGACTGAACAGTAAAAGATGCTCCTAATTTACAAACATTATGCCCAAGGTATTAAGGAGTCTGTGGATTCAAAATCAGAATGTCTTTGAAATAAACACAAACACACGTAACAGCTAGGTTTATCAGGTCAACCCACCCAAACTTAGTTAGCCCTTAATACAGTTGAAAAACTATGCACTTACATACCAAAAAAAGTGAGAAAACAAGACCATCATAATACTATCAATGAAATAAAACAAAACCTATTACACTTCAGTAAAAAAAAAAACTAAGTTGAATGTATGAAGAAAAGATGATTTAATCACAGGAAAATGAAGTGGTGAAAAAGATTATTTTCCCTAAAAAAGGTAATCACTCATTCAATCACTCATTCAAATGAATAGGGCTGTGAAAAGTAAAATATGGGGGCAATGAAGCACACAATTGTGTTCACAGTCCTCTATTTGTTATATTCATATCTTTTTATATATATTTGATATATTTTAAATAATAAAATTAGATTAGAACTTTGGGTTAAGATTTCTGGAAAATGGAATAATAATTTTTTAACAATGATACTGTTTATGAAACATGCTATTGAGATATAATTCATACATCACACAATTTACTCATGCAAAGTAGAAAATGCAATGATTTCTTTTAGTATATTCAGAGTTATGAATCCGTTATAACAATAAATTTTAGAACATTTTCATTTCCCCAAAAGGAAACCCTCATCTCTCACCTGTCATTTTATAATCCCTATGCCCATTCCACTAGACCACTATTAATCTACTATTTCTATAGATTGAGCTACTTGCTCATATGCACATAAATGGAATCAAGATCTACGTGGTACTTTGTGTCTGACTTCTTTCACTTAGCATAATGTTTTCAAGGTTCATCCATGTTATATCATGTATCAGAACTTCATTACTTTTTATTGTCCAATAATATTCCATCATGTGGCTATCCCATATTTTATAATCATCAATTAATGGACATGAGAGTTGTGTCTAGTTTATGTGTCTAACATGAATGATGCTGTTATGAACATCGTAGTATAACCTAGAAGTGAAATTGCTGAGTCCTATGGTAACTCTATGCTTAACTTTTTGAGGGACTATCGGGCTATTTTCCAAAGTGGGCGGAGCATTTTACATTCCAACCAGTAGGGTGTAAGAGTTTGTGTTGTCACATCTTTTTCAACATTTGATATTATCTGTTTTTTTGATGATACCCATTTCAGTGTATATGAAACATATCACAGTGGTTTTGATCCATATGCTGGCTAATGATGTTGAATCTCTCTTCAGGTGCTTTTGGCTGTTTGTGCATCTTTTTGGAGAGTGCCTATTCAGGTCTTTGTCCATCTTTCAATTAGGTTATATTTTTATCACTGGGTTGTAATAGTTCTTTATGTCTTCTGTAGATAAGCTTTAAATAAGATGTATGATTTGTAAATATTTTCTCCTGTGATTGTCATTTCCCTTTCTTGATGTTACTTTTGAAGCACAAAAGTTTTTAATTTTGATTCAGTTCATGCATTTTTTTCTTTTGTTGACTCTGCTTTAGGTGAATGTTTATTTAGTAGCATGGTGTACTGTTTCTCTATAGGAACAATTAGCTTCATTATTTTAGCACTTGAAGTAAAATAAAATACTATTGGGAATTATATAATGATATTCCTAAATTAGCTATTTTACATGTACTTTTAAAAAGTGAGTGTTTAAAAGTGAGTGTTTAAAAAGTGAGTGTTTTAATCACAATGGTTAAAAATAATTTTTTTCATTTGAACTATCAGAATAGCTGAATTTATTGTGGCAAATTCTTTTTGAATGAACAGTATTTATCAGACAACTATAGTAAACTCAGTTGTTCTTACTTCAGGCAGGACACTATTAAAAACAAATATCACTGTGTATGTCACAGTGCAAAAGGGTTTTCTGAACTACTAAATATGTAAATAATAATCTAAAAAAGACATTATAAGGTAGGAAAAGTGAAGATCAGAACAACCAAGTAGTTTGCCCAAAATCTCATAGCTAGTAGATATAAGACTTTAATTTGTTGCATATCCAACATCTGTGACTGTGATTGTCATTACTTTATTCAGCAAATCCTGGTGACATATTATGTAGCTACCTAGTAATATAAATCTCAGCAGACTTTAACCACAAAAACAAAGGAGCAGTGACGTCCTAGCTAAGTAAAACTTCCTTCCGGCCATTGTGAATAAAGATTTTGCCTCTGCAATGATGGAACATTGAAACAAATTTTGATGAGCTTAAATAAAAAGAAAAAATGGATATCTTTCCTAAAGAGGTATGTTTTGAAAGATAACAGAGTACCTGGACATTGGCAAAGTCGACGCGGTTGAGGTCATTGAGCATCTGGTTGATCTGAGACGTGTTCTGAAGCACTGCACGAGCGGCCTGGGCCAGGTGATTGAGCGATGTGTATCTTCGCAGAGTCTGGGCAAAGGCACTTACAGCGGCAACCTGTAAATAAATCCAATTAAATTGGAATTTTTCCCCCTCCAGTAAAAGAAACCACTGCAATCTTCAGATCTTTTTTCCCTTGCCAAATTTTAAATGCTTCCCTCTGATACTTATTTCAAATTCATTTGGTGAGAGAGCTTACTTGTAAATTATAGCATTTAAATCTCTAAACCAAGTATTATTTTCCTTTTGAATAGGTTGAGGTCATGACTAAAACAAACACCCACATTCTTCGACATCTAAGTGCAGCATTAATTAAACCAGTCTTGCAAGTAACTACTCCTCCACAGCAAGAAATGACTGTCTAGGGAAGCAGGAAAAACATTGATTTTCATTTCTTTTTTATTCTCTGTAGGACAGTCAACTACAAGCTAAGCAAACAAAAAATTATCCCTTTATACTTGAAAAACCAAGCCACACAGTCCATTCTTTAAAGTGGAAAAAAAAATACACTCATTTTCAGTGTACTGTCATTCAGATTCACTCTTATTATCTTTGCTTAAAGAAACCTGGGTAATTCTGTGGTAGAACAAGAGTGGTTATAGGCTTTATTAGCAAATATAAGGCTAATAAACTTATTAGTCACAAGCAACAAGAATAATTCTTTCAGAATTTGATTTTGTATAAAAGGGCTTCCAGGAAATTTCCATTCACCTCTCAAAATCAACTTTCTATCCTTTCCCTGGAAGACTGATCTGGACAGACTATATTAGCCTCTTTCCAGACCCACTTGCTTCCAGCTGGGTTTGACCAATGACAGGCACTGGGAGGAGACGGAAGGATGGGAAAAAGTGGTTGAAAAAGTATTTAATAACCCCCAAATGCAGTATTTATTTCCGCACAATCTCTGTGTCCTTCCTCCCTCCCTCCCTCCCTCCCTTTCTCTTTCTCTCTCTCTGCTTTGGCAGAACATGCTTTCCTCTTCTAAGTGCAAAGATCTTGGGAGGGGGCCAGACTACAGTGTATCTTAATGTCTTAGCTTTCACCTCTTTTCCTTTCAGACCTAGAGATGGTTAGGGCTTTACCATTCTTCCTTGGCTTTGTCTATGATCACCCCTTTATAAGTAGAACCTTCTTAAACTCTCTATAAATACTCCCTCCTTTGGATATACCACTTTTCTTGTTGAGACTAAATGAACCAGGTTATGTTGAAAGATATCAAAGGTAATACCAAAAAATACCTCTAGGTAAACACCTGTATGTCATATCTTGTGGAATTTTTAAAAAAGCACAGTAGATCTAAGGGACATTTTAACATATTTACAGGAATGTATGATAAGGCATTAAAATCACAAGTATATTAGCAGCATTGATTGAACATCAGCTGGCTGAGTAATAGAGGGTGTCCAAAGGACAAAGATTGCTCATCTTAATAGTGAGATATCTGAAACTATGTGGAACTGAGGGAAATTAACATACCCTCAAAAAAACCTGTACACTTTTTGCCATTTCTCTGGTTTACATTAAGTACATACAGTGTATGCCAAGTACTACTAAGTACCTCCCATTTATTACCTTGTTCAATTCTCATAACCATCCAACTAGATACATATTATGACTTAAAGAGGTAAGCACATTGTTCAGGTTTGAGAGAAACTACCTTACATTTTGGAATATCAACACAGACATTCTGATAACAATGGCAACAGTCATAACCTAATTATGTTTTCTGCACTGTCAAGGTAGATTGTCTTCATTTAATGAGCACTCAGTTGAAAAAAGACTGCACATCAGTGCAAGGAGAATAGCAGAACGTAACCTTTACCAAGGTAAAACATCTAAATCAACTCTGGAGGTCAAAGAGATGGCAAATATTAGAGCTGGAATGCTGCCACATTCACTGGTTACAATGGGGAGAGAGGTACTTTTAGCTGTTGGAAGTATTGCTATAAATATGACTGACTACAAGTTGGAAAACATTTCTCTGGCCATCATAATCAAACAGTACCTTCTACTGCCAAGCATGGTATTCTAGAATACCTCTGTTGTGGAGAACTCTCTAAAATGATGGAAATGCTTTACATATGTCCTGCCTAGTAAGGCAGCCATGGCCACCTGGGGCTATGGAACACTTAATTTTTTTTTAAGATTTATTTTTATTTTATCTAGGCATACAAGGACTGAGGCATAGGCCGGAGGTACAGGGGGTGAGAGGATTCACCAGAGACAGAGAGGGGAACAGAACAGGAGGATCTAATGAAATACACTGCTGAGGGGAGCAGTGGGTGAGACAAGAGAGATCTGCTGCACCATGTGGGTTAGCTCCCTGGCCAGGGATTGAACTCATGCAGTGATAACTTGGCAGTACTGTGACTTTAACCCCTGTGCCACCATGGAGACCCTGGGCTATGGAACATTTGGAATGTAGCTTGAGTGACTAAAGAACTTAATTTTTAAATTAATTTAAAATTTAAATCTAAATAGCCACATATGGTACTAATCCTGCTGTACTGATGGCACATCTCTGGAGCAAAAAGCTAAGGTGGGAAGAGCAATGAAATGTTTCTTTCATTTCAGAGATGAAAGGTATTACTGTAAACCTTAAGTCAAAGCAGAAAAAAACTGGGAGCTACTTAGGTTCTCATAAAGACTTGTCAGCTACAAGAGGTTTAATCTATCAACTGTCCCCCAAAGTGAAAGCCAAGGTATAATGTTGAAGTTTGAGAGTAGATACAGTGATTGATAAAAAGTCACAAATGTGATTTTTTAATAGCCTGGCTTAGACAAAATCAGTCCAATTCTTTGATGGGGTATTTTCACAGAATAACCTAAAGTAATACAATGAGAAGGGGACAACATGAAGACTAGAATTCATATCTCTAGTTAAATAAGCCATTCCTGATATATACTGACTGATTAGAAGAAAACTTGACTTGATAAGAAAACTTGAATGATTACTTGATTTACACAAGAATTCTCCAGTGTTAAAAATTCTAAAGAGCAAAAAAAAAAAAATTATTCATTTACATGAACTTTTCAGAGTATAATGAGTATAGTAGCGATTTTTAAACATGTAAAACAAATTCGAATGGGGCCTATTTAAATATTCTTAATATTTTAACTTAAGCAGTATGAAATACATATTTTAGAAAAGGGCTTATAAATAAATGACACTTAAAATGTTTTTCTAGTCACTTTGAAAGGAGTATTAACAAATGTCTCTTGTACAAGTACTTTACTACATGCCTATTATAATATCAAATATAAATATTTGATAGGACAGATATGAAATTCATATTTGAGAACCATCTCCTAAACAAAAAAGAAAAACCAAAGACATGAAAGTGTACCTTGGTTTGTATCATTCTCTGTGGAATATTGTTCATGGCATTGGAAAGCCAACCTTCAAGGCTTTTTGCAAAATTTCGAATGGCTTGGGTCAAGGCACCTAAATGTTAAAGAATAAAAGCAGAACGAAAAAGATACCAAAGAACATTAATCTTTATGCAAAAATAAGGGAAAGCGTGTGTACATGACATCTGAAATAGCACAGAACTTATATTTTCCTCTTTGATTAGACTTAACATTATTCCTTACTTTGAAAACATCTAAAAATTGTATTGCCCTTTTTCCCCCTTAAAAGCTAATTTGTCCCAAATACTGTGACACTGTGGAAAATGAAAACATTCAAACATTTCTGCTTATAGCAACATATACCAGTTGTGAATATACTTATGGAATTTTCTATCTTAGACAAAACACTTTTTTAATTAACAGTTTTGTGCTCAAAAGCTAAGTATTTTCTTTATAAATTCTTGATTTTTCAAGCTCGTGACCCTATCTTCATTTCTTTAGTTAAAAAGAAAAAAATACAAAGTTTTTTTCTATGCATCTATTTTACACTAGGACATATCAATTAGAGTAATTATCTCTCATTCTTTTTAAAAAGTAAGGTAAAAATTAAAATTGCCTGATGAAAATTCTGGATAACTATTCTCTGTTTCATTTGCCAGGTAGGTATAAAAAAAATCAGTGTAATGAAATTACTGTCCCAGAGACCATTACTCTTAAGATACTACTGAAATAGTCCATATCATAGTCTTCAATATCTGTTATAATCTGAGACAGGGCAGGTTCCATGAGAATAGTTTTTATGGTGGTCATATAATGATTAGAAGCATCTTCAGTTATCAGGGAAGACTATGACTCTTATAAGAAGGGATCTGCGTACTGAGACTGCTCTATAGTAAGAGACAGAATTCTTCTCTTGTTCAATAAGTAGTTTAGTCAGCAGCATTTTACTTCATCTGTGCCTAAGGCTCCATAGTGTAGGGAGCAGTTCTAGACATTTAATAAACATGTGTTTGAGGCACCCACATCATAAAAATATTCTCAATGGGTGCCCTAGAATGTGGATAGACTATTATTACAATTTGTAGTCTCCAATAAGAAACAGAAAAGTTATATTTTTTCCCAAGGCTCCCAAATATGTTAATGTTACCAATGGGATTAAATTCCTTGGTTTTTCTTTCTCTGCTCAAATGAATCTGACATGTTTCTCTACTACTTTTGTTAGAACAGGTTTGGAAATAATTTAGTTTACTTAAGTCACTTGCAACATATATTAATTTTACTCATCCAATAAAAAAAGACAACTATTTTTTAAATGACTTAACTGGTCAAATGACAGAAAAGAGACTGAAATGGTTAAATCTTTAACCATGAGAATCAGCTACTGGAAACAGTGAATTGGAAATTTCTTTAGTACTAATCTTTTGAAATTTCCAAATCTTCTAACTTCAGTCAAAAAAGAAAAAAGAAAGAAAAATATTTTTCTGCTGTATTATGTATTAGAACCATGGAGGGCAGGCATGAATGGAAATGAAAAGAGTGAAAAAAAAATTAACAACCTTTTTGAAACCCAGTAAAATTTTGCTTAAGATTCAATTGAACTATCTGTATTCTGCATATTCTACAATTAATATATAATAATTATTGAATCTGAAAAAATAAGGATCAGGAAAAATTATTTTTAAAATATATTAATATGATTCTAGGTGCTAGGGAGATTATAAAATAAAAATATATTTTATATATCAAATGGTTGTAAATTTTTATCTTTTTGTACTAAATGACATTTTGTCTGGCTTTAATACACTCATAATTGTACATTTTAAGTGTTACCAGTTGATTTCTTATACAATTCTTTACATGAACTTTTTTTCATTTTCAGATAAATGTATTTTAGAATATAGTAGCTTCAAGCTGACTTTAAATTAGTGTGATATGCAGACTTCTTTTTGGCTAAAAAAAGGAAAACCATCTGGACAGTAAATGGTTGAGTGAAGTACTAGTAGCCAGGAAAATACAATTTTTAGAAATAAAATTAAGTTTTATCTCTCTATAGGGATTCGTGTCATATAAAATTGTGCAGATTGACTCTGACAACTTTTTCTCATGAATGGATGGTTTGAAATTTAAAACTATTCCAAAGCTAACTTGTCTCAACCTGTTCATGATTAATATTACAATGCATACAATCAGAAGATAGCTATCTAAACTGTAAGCTTCATTTTGTTAAATTTTGTAGAATGGCAATTAAATTTCCATATTTACTTGGTAGGGTGGCACATTAGTATATCTTGTAATTTCAGAGAACTATAAACTAGCTTTGTGTGAAAATTCCTGAAATGGAGTTGCCTAGTGAATGTAGAAAGAAATTACTTGACTGAATAAATTGGTTTTCAAATCCAAACTTGCAATACATAAAGGTTAACTGTATTACATATTTCAAATTGTGGGTTAAAATCAACTAAAAGTGATACATGATTTAAGTTAGGTTAACTGTTGAGTTAACAAGTTAAAGTTTTGAGATGTTAATATAGAAGCAAAAGCTTTTAAAATATTTTAATGAATACTAATGTTGATTTGCCTCAAAAAAGAAAATGCTCACTGACATCTCTTTTTATATCTCATGAGAGAAATTATACATTGGTGGCAAGATGTCATAGGCTAATGAGCTAACCTATGCAACTTCTTTTAAATGTCTCTAGAGATTATCACTCAGAGCACAGGAAGCAAGACAAAAATAAGGAAAATCAGATTCTGAAACACAATCAGTAGAGAGTTTAACATTGATATTTTTCCATGACAACATCACTTTTCATCAATCTTTAGTTAAGAAACCTGGTGCAGATAAATTGGGAAATACTAACAATTTATAAAAATGTGACTTAATGCAGCTAGATTTTTAAATTTTATTTCTATATTAATTTATCCCTATCTATTGATGTATGTACTTCATGTGTAAGTATATGTATTAGGGGATAGATGATATATGAAAGAACTTACATCTTCCCCTGCCTATCATATTTAGAGAAAGGAAAGTACAAACATGTGTATGTTAATATTTCTACCTTTTTCCCTGTTAATAAATCCCTACTTAAGTATTTTCTGAAATAATTTAAATCAACTGAGAACAGTGTACTTGAATTACATGGTTGCCAATTTCAGAAGCTAAAAGATTGTGTTTACTTTGTGATTATTACTGTAGAGTGAGAATTCTTTAAAATTTAAAATTCTCTAAAAGTTGTGGTCACTAGTATGTGCTCATGAAGATACAGACATAAAATCACTTCAACTGCCTTTAACACAAGTATCCATAGTAGCATTTATGATGACACTTGCCGAAAATAGCTTTGTTTGCTACAAGGTCGTTTAAAAAGCATCATTACTTAAAAGAAATAATCTAACTTATCTATGTAGTTCTTAAAAGAAATAATCTAACTTATCTATGTGGTTCCTATTTCTTCATGGTGGAATACATAGCTTGTGTAGTTACATAGATTTTTCTCTAAAATGTTAGTTAACTGATACTATTAGTGGAAACTGCTTTGTTAGTTCTTAATATGATGTAGGTGACAAAATAAATGCTTTTATAAAGGAAATCAACTTCAGTGGAAAACAAGATAAATTCAGTTCAAATCAAAAGCAACCATGAAAGAGGCAGACCTAGCAATTAACAGGTTTTTTTTTCTTTAATTGATTTTACGAAGGAAACTGTGTCCTTAGGTAGAATAAATTTTAAATGGTCGACTGGCCTAGGAGTGTTCTTGCAATTAGTCATGGGGGTTGACTATTCCATAGGTTGGCTTTTCTAGCAAAGAAAAAGAAAACAAAAGCTTGGAAAACATAATTTTTTTCCCTTTAAGTACAGTTTTGCTCTAGGCTGCTTTCATGCCATACTCTATGCTGTATGTTTTCCATCTGGCAAATCCAAATGAGATTAGAATTACTCTAGATTGCAATGTCACTCCCCAAAACTTCCTGGGTGGAATGTATGAGAACAAAAGCATCCGTATTTGTCTGCATTTAACTTACTAGGAATAGGTCTAAGGACGTCGGGGATGAGAATCTCCACCAAAGCCTGGTACATCCCATGGTCACAGTTACACATCCATTTCAGGATAGACTCATGTTTGCACAGAGTTATCAGCTTTGCTTTCGGAAGTCGACTTTCTATTTCACTCAGATTGCTGGTGTGAATAAATGTAGCAAATGAATAGATGGCAAATGAGGATAAAAAAGAAAATGGACTTTAAAAATAGTTTTAGTTTATCAAATATTACTGAGGTTAGAACTATACCACCACTGAACTGGTGCCATACAGCTGGATATATATATAACACTCCCCCAGAGGCTGCCTATGCATGTTAATACTTTCTGATGGTATGAAAGGCAAATATGATACTAATTCCATGATGATGAAACAGCACTACCGCAGTCCCCCAAATCAATAAATATGGGAGCTAAAATACACACACTAAAACCTCCAGAGAGTAGTTTGTGGTTTATTTCAACCTATTCATTTAATGTTATCAGGTAAAGTTCACAACTGGTATACATATTTCTAATTTATTAGCTGTGACATCTACTCAGTCATGAAAATGAATTGGAAAAGCATATTGATTCTGACCTTGATTCAGTAATGGTAGTGCCGTCAGTTGGAGTAGAGGGAGAATAGCGCCAGAATGTTTGCCACAATTTTTCTATTAGGCTAAACTGAAGATTCACAACAACGTCCAATATTGCCTGAAAAACAAAATAGTTATGGGTATTACCTTACCATACCTTACCTTACCATACCTTACCATATTTCTTATGGAGATGAGTGAAGGGTACATAATGTGGTAGAACTTTAAATGGACTTAAAGATACCTTTGGATTCAAAAGCTAACATGGTCAAACTAGACTAAATTTTGCAAATGGAAAAAGAGAAACAAAAGAGATTAGCCAGGGGAAGATAAAGGGGGATAATAACTCTTGATGAATTTTTTAAGCAGGGTAATTTGTATTCCTCTCATAAAGGCCTCATATCCCACCCTCAGTTTTAATTTTCTTTAATTTCCTTGCTTTCTTCCTTTCTTCTCCATTTTCTTCCTACCTTTTCCCTTTTTCTTTACCCACTGCTTATTTCTGACTCTGGTTGCTGCCACTCTTCCTAGTCTCAGACTTGGAGGGGTACAGAGATAGATTCAATTCACATCAGCCCTTACTAAGCTAGGTAAGTTCACTGGCTATCAAAGTGGATGGAAGTGAAGGGTGTAGAAGTGCTTACATGCAGCAGCCAGAGTAAGGTTAAACATTGGCTCTGTCTGAGGCTGCTGACCATGAGTTCAGAGTGTTCCCAGCAAGCAGGAGCTGGGGTAGAAACTACAGAATCTTTAAAGGATAGAAAGTGTCTGGGCAGAAAAAAGCACAGTACTTCTCTTTGATCTTGCAATGCTTTCCATTCAAACATAACTCTACACACTCCCTTTACAGAGCAGTTTTAACTTTCCTAACCCTGGAGGCAGGGAGCCTCCCCTCCTCCTGCTCCTCCTTAAATTTATCTCCTAGAATCATTTTCCAGCTGCATCAAGGCCTTTTTTTTTTTTTTTTGGATGGTGCTAAAATTTGCCACTTTCATTAACTTTTAATGATCATATTTAATTTCACCCTGCCATAGCAATTAGTTTGTAAATTAGCCTTCAGATAAAAGCAGTCATAAAATCAAAGAACAACTTGTTTGTGCAAAGAACACATGATTCTGTGATTATTTTGAGCATAAAAGACAGAAGTAGTCAGTATAATGTGTCAGCGTTGAGGTTGAGGACAGGTAAAACAGCCTCATGATCTACAAAACTCATGGCACTAAAAGACAACAGAGGGTTACTGAGAGTCAATCTGAGTAGATCTCTAGGCATAGAGAGGAAACGAACACTTCATAATCCTAGAGTTTGTGCTACCTCTGTAGATAAGGGTCTATGCCTGATACAGAGAATAATTGATTTTTCTACACAAAACACTCTGAGATCAATTCAAATATTAAATAAGATGTGTTTGAGGGCATTTTCTGGGAACTAGAAAATGTTGCAAATTGTTGAATGATGAAAATGGAGGGGAGGGAACAAACTGATACATCCCTTACCCCTTAACATTTACAACAGTAAAAAGGCAAGGTACAATAACAAAACTAGTGATACTTAGAAAACATCTTTGATAAAATAAATTGTGGGAATTCCAAATAATAAGCAAAACAGGTATATTAATCTTTCATGAAAATACATACCCTAGGAAATATGAAATAAAATAAGGCAAATAAAGAATATCATGCACCTAAAATTCAGTAATTCTTCAAAGAAAATAGCCTCAGCCTCAAATAATTCTTTCAAAAAGGATGTTCGCCTTATCTTCATTTGAGATAGTTTTATAAATGAATAAAAAATTCTGCATTTGTCCACCTACTATCAAACATGTTCAGATCAAAATACATAGGCAAATATAACTTAAAACTATTCCTATTCTACTGATTTAAGACAAATGATAAATGACTGTGTATGAGACTGAGATACCTGTACTTCAAAGTGTTGGAAAAATAATTAGAATTATTTTAGCATTTGATGTCACGAACACTGGTAACTGAAATAAATGGGAATCATTCTAAGGACTCCCGTTTCTCATAAAGTTTAATTTCTACACATGTCCATATCATTTCATGTAGAGAACTTATGAAATTTGGTAGGTTGACAAAAGTTTTGTACCACAAAGAGTATTTTTAAGCTACTGCCAATAGAAGTAGGGGAACAAGAGATTAGTTTGGGAAGAAAAGAGGGGAAATAACTCTTGAGAATGCGTATTCCTGTCATGAAGGCCTCATATTCCACTCTCAGTTTTACTTTTCTTTCAATTTCCTTGCTTACTCCTTCTCCTCTCCATTTTCTTTTATTACTTTATTTTTCATTTTTTTACCTAGTGCTTACTTCTGTCTCTGGGATTGCTGCCACTCTTCCTATTCTCAGGCCCAAAAAAGGTAAAGAACATAGATTCAATTAGAAAGATCATTGGTAATATAAATAAGTAAACTCCAATTTATATTTGAGTAAACATGGCAGAATTAAACTTAAAAAAATTGAAATTGTATTTGTGTAGGCTGGTTTGTTTAAAGCAAGGTTCACCTGAACACAGAAAAATGAGAAAATGCATACTTTTTATTGAATATACATAATATACATATAAAAAGAATTTTTTTCTAGACGTCTAAGGATTATCCAGAAATTCTCTTATGTTGGGAAAAGCAGAGTAGTCAAAGAGGAACAAATATTAAGTGTTCTTCATCATTCTAAGAATTGTTGGGAATAAACCATCAGGAAATATTGAAGAATGAGTCTGGCACATGGTTTGTTAATAAAGAGATATCATGCCCTTGGTTGTTCATAATTTAGTACACTTGTTGAGCAACACTCAGATTCACTCAAGCATTTCTTATTTTGGGAGTGGGAAAAAAATCTGTGAATGCTATGGGCTGAGACTTTTCACTGCATACTGCAGTGTCAACAGTCAGGAGGACAGTCCAGGAAATCCAAAGGTTTATCTTTTATTACTCAGCAGATCACAAATTGTCTTGGAATAAAGCTACTTAACTTCTAAACAAAATCCTCTTTCAAAATGAGACACACTTCAGAAAACTCTCATTATAATCTCTTATCTCTCTTCTATCAGGTGAGCTGCAGTTATATTAACAAGCTGCTTTGAAGAGAGTTTATCTTTTGGAAACCATGTAACCAATTCTGATATGTGATAATCAGAAAGGGTATAGCAGAAAAATACTAAAAGAAACTAACCACAAAACCAAAATAAAACTAGAGTCTCAATGCTCCCTGAAAGGAACCCACACATTGCTTTATGACATATTTCTAGAAAGATTTTTTTTTTTAATAGAAACACCCACTTATCATTTGAAAGTCAAAAGAAAAACAGGATATACTGAAAAATTGTGTTTCTTTCCCATGGCTCCCAGTTACCCAGTTTCCTTTACAAAGGCAACCACCATTAACATCTTCTTGTTCTTTCTCCAGGAAAGTGTGCATTCAGGTTCTTTCTGACTCAAAATGATAGTATGGTATCCATACTGTTTTGTGTCTTGCCTTTAACCTTAAAAATAAATCCTGGAGTTTGTTCTATAACAGTATACCTATAGATGTCTGTTCTTTTTACTGGCTGCATAGTATTCTACTCTACAGGTTGTACCATGTTTTATTTACTCAGTTCTCTATCACACAGTGAATGTCTACCCAATCATTTGCCTTAAAAATAGTAACACCACCAGTTTCCTTGTACACTTATCTCTTTACCTATATGCATTTTTTTCTAGAATAAATACCTAAAAAGTGGAATTGCTGCATCAAAGGATTCATATTAGAATGGTCTAAGAAGATGGAGGGTAAAATTTATTCTCCAATGTTCCTTTCTCCATTCTGATACAGAGTAGAAACATTAACTTTTGTTAATGCTCAAAGAAATGCAAACTAACTTCTCTGTGTCTAGGAATAAGTTTGACTATTTTATTTTAGCAAGTTGTCTGGCAAAACTTACTATGTTTGAAGACTTACCTCACAGTGCTCTCGATAAAGACTCTGCAGTGACTTGATATCCTCAAAGGTAGTACCATCTGGCAGAGAAGAGATTTCAACTTCTCCAAACTCTGGAAGTGCTCGAGATGCATCTGTTACCATGACAACAACAGAAGAAAAGCTATTGTGGATGGTGCCAATTACAGATTAATGAGGGAAATTTTAAGAAGACTAAAAATGAAAAAATTATAATGGTCAGAGGTCCAAAGAGCAAGGACTTTTCATATTAGGATTTTTCAAGGAAAACTTAGCAACACTGTCAGCACAAAAGAATAGAGGAAATACTCAAAAATGTTTTAGAAGCTGAATTTTTATTCTAACTATATTGAAAATAACTTATCACAGTGTCTCTCAGCATAGGGTCCCTATTAAAAGAAAAATATCTTGAGCTGTTCAGTATCAATTTCAGTTATTTTAATTACTATATTATATAACTATGTAAAAATTAAATCTACCTTTAAATTCATGTTCACACCTTTTATATAACTGTCAACCAAAAGTGTTACAAAATAAATACAAAGAAAATTACAAAAATAACATTAAATTTAACAACATTAATTTGATTTGATGGATGATGCTGTTGTTCTGTGACTAAATTACCTCTTGCAACATGAATACGGTATTGACTGCCATGGCACAGGATCTTTTGAGTTTGACAGGCCTATACCAACACGTACTTCATGGTGGCTGGTTCTCCCATTACTCTTCTATATTCAAATGAGCTGTGAAACTTTCCTCCACACAGAGCACTGGGACATCATTTAGCCTTCCCTTGGGATGAAGGCGTAATTTACATAGTAAGTCTCTCTCTGTTCTCATTAGCTCTGGACAATTAATGCAATACACTTTGGTACCTCCCTTATCATAAATTCAAATAAAATGTAGAAACTAAAACTGCTGAACAGTGTTCATTTTAGTTTCATAGGTATGCTTTTAGAATATGCTTTTACTTTGTGAAACATTTAAATGAAATAAAATCACCCACAAAAAAAAATCTTATAAAAAGCTCAAGAATATACCTGAGAACTTTAGTTGGGGAAATGCTGCCAAAAGGTTTTCCACTTCAGTAGCTATTCTGACCTGGGAGTCCATTTTAATTGTCTTTATCAGAAAGTGTACATAGATACATATACATACACACAGACACATATACACACACACTCTCTAATAGTGTATACTTTTTTCATATATTGTATAGAAACTATGCATTTTTCTCTCTAGAAAAATTGCCAAGTGAATTAAAGTCCCATCTTTTTTCACCTTTGGCTATTACAGGAATATGTAAAATGTTCAAGTTCTACTTTCTAACACTTTAAATAATAAGTATTGTGTTTGAGTTAAATGAATAAATTACTTCTTAAAAATCTATAAACATTTTTTTTCTGAGACTTTACACATAAGAAATAATAATTCTTTTTGACACTTGACGTTAATACTGAAAGTAAACAGAAGACAATTGTGATCATGAAAGCCCAATTAATTTAAAGCCTGGAAAACAATTTTCATAGCAGTGAGTCTTTAATTCATATACATTTCAAAGTCCTACACAGCTTGAGATTTTTAAGAATAAGCTCTATTGAACATGAGAAAGTAGAAGTGAACTAGACCTATCATATAATGTGCATAGTTTCAGCACAAAGAAATCTTTCTATGTCATTAACATCTGTAATAGACATTACACTTGGAGAAAACACTACTATAGTTCTCTTGTTTTCAAAAGCCTAATAGCAACTAATATGCATTACACCTTAACATACCTAAAAACTGTTGATGATGTTGACTTTGGGCAATTACAGTTTGCTCAACAGATGTGCCTGTCTGTTGACCACTTCCTGTGAAACCATCTGCAACCCCATCCACTTTCTGCATAGGCTTGTACCTAAAAATATTAGATGGGAAAAAACAAACCAAATTATTCCTTGCTTTTTGCACTACACAAAACTCCTGAGGCATTCAACTTTATTCTATCTTATGTCTCATGGCAGTTTTAGGATTTTTTTTTTCCTTGAGTGTCATAAGTTAGGATGAAGACTACTTTTTTCAATTGTGAATACAAAAAAAGGGGAGGGACTTAAGAAGGAGACCCATTTTTGAAAATGTATAAATTTGCTTAAGAATGAAAGCATTATGAGGTAGGTAGCTATCTTTTGGACAGCACAGGAATAGGTGTCCATGACAATAGTTTTAAAGCACAGTTTCAACATAAATTTTAATGGCCAATGTATTAAGGGTGAAACATTTTAATACACTGGGACTTTAATCTGAACTAAGACCTAGGAGCTAGAGTCTGAAATAAGTAGATGAATGGCTTTCAATTAACTACCTACAAAATGATTCAATCTGTGAACTACTGTACTGCTTTTCATATCTCCTAAAGCCTCTCATACATCTCAACACATTCATTGTCCTATACAGACCATAAGCATCAGCTTGCAGGAAAGTACATACAAGAGTCCATCTACGATCCTAGTTTACCAAATTAGAAAAAAAAAAGAATTAAAGTCAGCTACATTTACGTATTTTTTAGTCCCACTCATATAAACATAAGTAACTTCCATAATGCTAGCACAGAGAACATGTGTGTCAGCAGCATGGAAAAGACTGGGGGCCTGATCTCTGAGGAAAAGCAAATACAAAATAAGAGATAATCATCACCTAAAATAATCACCTGTAATTTCCTCTTTTTCTAAGACTTAATTTACTTTTCTTCAATATATAAATTTGGGAAAACAAAAGAATGTAAGAAAAAACTATAATCTATGATAAGCTATTTACTAATGTTACTATCATTTACTTTTTGATATTTGTCTTTCCATTCTCTGTACCTCCATTTCTAATTATATTCATAAACAAAACTACTTAATATTCTCACCATCCAGAAACATGACTCTTACATTAACAGTGTAAGACAACTGTGTCATTAATATGACATTACTGGGATAGTAATAATACCTTCAATACATGATGGGAAACACTCAAAAATGCCTGTGCTATATGACAATGGATATGAAATGAATGGACTTGGTGAAGCATTATACAAACTAATCTCTGGTCTGCCCTAGGAAATGTTCGATGTTGAATGCTATTAATTATAACAGATAAATGAAACTTGCAAGAAAAATTGCAAAGTCACTCATAATGACATTTACATTTATTTCTTATGTGACAGTATCTCACAGAGAATACAAAAAGCAAAAATAACATCAGAAGATGAACAGGGTGAAGAAAGGGTATTAACACACTTCATTCTTGTTATCATTTTAGTGATGACCTTACATCACCAAAATGTTGGTTGCTATTTTCTAATTATATAAAAAACCTCAAATATACCCTCTTACTTAGTGGAAAAACCATGTGAAAGAACCTTTCAATTGAGGTCATATCAAGAGATGACAGAAGGGTGGTATTGTGACGTGCTAGAAGTGTCCTTTATGAAAAATGGAATGTTTTTCTGATTTTTTTTCCACCTTAAAGAATTATCTTAGGAAAACAACAAACCTTTGTGAGACAAGTATTTTAAGTACTTGTGTGGAGAGCAGTTGCTAATTATTCTGTTCTTGAAGGCCTGAATGATATTACCTTTATATATCTAGGGATGTTTTTGGTCTTCATTGATCAATCCAGACTTTCTTTAATCTTAGCCTCTTTTTTCAGCTGTGAAATTTTATATCAAAAATAAAATAGAAACATTCTTTAAAGATGTTTCTTCACTTAAGTTAATGAGTTTGGAATTCATGTAGTTAAGAAACAAAAGTAGTTAAAGGAATGTGAATTAATCACCCAAGAGAAGAGAAAATGGAAATATTTCCTAAAGACTTCAATTATATTAAATTTTATCATAGGATTAGAGGGTAATTATGAGACTTTGTCCAGCTCCACTTGGCAAGTTTCTGTTATCTTGCGTAGCATCCAGTATAGTATCAATGCTTAATAAGCAAAATATCAAGGACAAGTGGAACTGAATTATAAAAGCAAACAATATATTCCTCTTAGACTGTATGTTTTTTTGACAGATGAAATAATCTATCTGAACACAGTCCTTAGCAAGTCTGCAAGCAAAATTATGTTTCCTTAGAAAGATGTATGCAGCAGAAGTTTCTGAGGGAGATATTTTATTTTTAATAAGCATGCAAAATCACAATGAATTATAATGAATGCATGATTATTCTTAATAATAATGATATTGAGTGGGAAGCACTGATTAGAGGTACACTACATTATATAGAAGATGGAAAATGCATTAAAATTAGCTTGTAGGAGAAAAAAGGAAGTAAGTTGGTAAAATCTGGAGAATCATGCAGGTCAGAACTTAAGAATAAATCTTACACAGAAGAGATGAAGGGAAAAAAAGAAAATATAGTTAGAACCAGGAAATGAGTTTTTTAATTCTAACCAGAAGAGCAAGAGTATCAGGGTGTATAGTAGATTGAATGTTTCGGGAAGGATGGACTATGTGTATCCTTTTCTGTTAGGGAGGGCAACATGGCTCATATACAAAAGCAGTGTGTGAGCTTATAACTGTGAGAGCTTCCAGGTAAGCCTAACTTGCTTTTTCTGCTTTAAGTAATAATCATGTGGTAGCACATCCAAAATGTATTGCCTGGCAATGGATTGTTACTTAGAAGTAATCCCCAGAAATCAAAAATAATAGACTGAAGAAAGCTAGACATTTGTTTTCCAGATGTATGCTTGCTCGATCTAAAGAAAACACCCTAACCTAGCATTATCTCAGGTGACCGGGTCTTCCCAGAGGAGGAGGGAGTTTAACAGAAAGTCAAGGATAGCTACATAAAAACAGATTAAATAAGTATCTTCTTGGAATAAACAGCTACAGATGACATCATCTTATATTAGGTTTTGAAACCTAACTGTACATCAGTATCTGGGCATCTTTACAAAAAAATCAAATGAGAGGCTCACCCTTGATCTACCCAACCTAATTGTTGAGAATGGGCCTTAGGAACTGATTATTTTAACAAGCTTTTTAGATGTTTCCAAGGTAGCCTGCATAACATCATTTCACAGGAGCATCTTGGCCTGATATAAATTCCTTCGGTCTAATGTTAAGTACATCTGAAACTTTAGATAAGCCATTTTTTAATAAAATAAGCAAGAAATTTTCAACTTTTTTTCTAATTAACAGTATTTAAAATGTAAGTAATGTCTCTACATAAGATACTAGATGAATGAATGCTCAAGGTAACAAATTTCATTTAATCATACCACCAACTGATTTTCACAAACACCAACTCAAATTATTTACTGAACATTTAATGTAGGTAAAAAGCACAGTAGGGCCATGGTTTTGAAAAGGCTGTATACAAATAGAATTTTTTAGGTTGTTTTTATATCCTATTGATGTATACTAACCCAGCATTATCTTTTTTTTTAAAGATTTATTTATTTATGCCTACAAGCTGCGGTACAGGCCAGAGGCATGGGGCGGCGAGAGGGTTCACTAGAGACAGAGTGGGGAGCAGAAGAGGCAGATTGACAGAAATACACTGCTGAGGGGAACAGCGGGCGAGGAAGGAGAGGTCTGCCCCGCCATCTGGGAATCTCCCTGGCCGGGTGTCGAACTCACATCACCTCTGCCAACAGCTCCACAGCGCAACGCTCAACCGCTGTGCCACCAGGGAGGCCCTAACCCAACATTAACTTAACTCTGGTTAAATTTCAACCAACCTTTTAGCACTGAAACATAGCTTTTAGGTTTCCCGCCTTTCTACCTTCTGCATTTAATACTTAATGATTTTGTATTTAAATCACCATTTAAATACTAAATTGTAAAAATCAGGGGTATTTTCTACTGAAAAACATGTCTGAATCCTTTAAAAAACTGAGCTCTTTAGTTATTTAAAGACTATTCTCTTTTCTTTACCTCCACTTATTTTACAAACTATTTATTTATTTTTAAGATTAGGTTTTCTTACGGTAGATTCCTAGTACTCCTGAGTTGTGTGTGTTCTGAGAAAGACCTGTGCTACATCAAATGAAGAAACAGTCTTGGTTTCAAAATTAGTAAGAGGCAAATGATAATTTTAACAGCTTGCAACTCCATGGGCAATCAGAGCTAAAGCTGTTAATGATTAAGAAATCAAAGAAACTCTAATGCTTTAATAGCTGAGTGTATGTATGAAACCTGTCACTAACATGGAAAACTTGGAAAATTATTAGGAATCTTCCCCCATGGGGTTAGCCATAGCTGTTATTTAGATTTGAACAGCTGTAACTTTACTGTAAAATAATATCTAATTCTGTCAAAAGTCTCACATGTACAGATTCTGAAGGAGTTCAATAAAAGGCAAAGAATGGTATATATTTACCATCACACTCAGCTAACAGTACCAGATTGAAGGATTTTCAACAGACTAAATGAAACATTTGGAAACATCCCACTGAAGCAGGAGAAAAATGCACATGAATTGTATATGCAAACAAAGTCATTATGTCTATAAATCCAGAAAGTACATAATCATTTAATTTGCATGAACAAATCTATATGTTGGGTTCATAAATGGGGCAAGAGGCTAGAATCCCGAGATTCTTTGTGGAAAATTGTTACAGAAAGTCTACAGATGATTTGAGGTCTGGAATGAATCAAATGATATAAACTTGAGTAGATGAGGAAAAACAGTGAATGTGTATTTCATTCTTTCACAACAGTAACTGACTCTATGTCACACTGGATATGTCTATATCTAAATGAACTAATATCAATCCTGCTGGTAAATGATAGTTATCCCCTCTCTTCAGTTGTTACCAGTGGCTCTTGGAGTATTTGTTTCTTCATGAGCTTTACATCTACAACTGAGCAAGGAGAGGAAGAAAAAAATAAATTCAGATGGGGTAGTTGTATTAATTACGGCAGTTTTAGTGGGAAATTGGGGAGAGGAAGGGTTAGGAGGAGGTTGAAGATGTTGGTTAAAATAAAAACTGTGTATCATTTAAGTAGTATTTATAGAACATAGACAATGTGCTCAGTGGTCTCGCAGTTGCTAAGGATGCAATGTTGAAAGAGGCAGTTTCCTCATTTCATGAATTTGTTGGTTGAGTCCTCTTAGCATAAGTAATTATGGGTTAACTGTACAGAGCTAGTATATTCTTGTGAAAATATACATAACACTTCTTTAATCCACAGTCAGCCCTTTCTATTAAAGTGATTCTAGAGAGAAGTTCCCAACTCTTTATTTGGAGAATGACAACTTGACTCCACCCAGTGCCAGGACAACAACAAAAACAAAAAAGGGCGTCTGAGGTTTTATGTAGGAAAAATGAATTAGGGAGCTTCTTGCATGCAGCAAAATTAAATAGGTCTCAGTTTCCTCTCCAGTAAATAACATAATTGTCAAAGTCAATCCTGCATATAAAGTGCTTATTTAAGAACATTTTAAGTGTTCAATAAGCGTTTATCAGAAAGATAAGATATTGTTATCAAATTTACGTGAATTACTATAGCTAAGAATTATTTTTTTATATAATATATATTTTTATTGTTATTTATGTCTTTTACATTTTGCATTCCCCTTGGGTAGCCCACCACCAATTCACCCGTGATCCATCTCCATGGTCCCTTGTGTTCTTTTCTATTCCATTTTGTGCCCTTTCCCTTCCCTCCCTCTGGCTCCCTCCTCTCCCCCCTCCCCCCCACTGATTGTCTCTCTCCCACCTGGCCTCCCTATGAATTATTTAATGGTGATTATTTATGATTCTCCTATCTTCAACAGAAAATATCTTTACATCAAAGACTGCAGCAGTGGCATAAACAGTGAATTCCTCATTGTCAACAATCCTTACCTGTCCTCACAAGTCGAAGGCATAGGCCATCTTCCTACCAAGGACTTCTACTACCTTCATTGCATCAGACCAATTTACCTACTGTAGATGGTTAACGAAGAAATAATCATAGGAAACTCAAATTCTAGGGAAGGAATGGTAAACTAGTGACAACAATTAAAGCTGAAAACCATTGGCTTAGACAATATAAATAAATGGAAGCCAAACTTGCCCAACTGCCAGGTTTCATTCTTCTCCAAGATATGTTTATTCTCTGTATTTCTCTAGTGCATGTAGTGTAATAATGATAATAATTACCTAATATGTCAATATTTCCAGTTACGAAAAGAATTATTATATATCTTTTCCCACTTAAACTTCAAAACAATTTTTGAAGTAGCCTATTGGTCATTTCCATTTTGCAAATGAAGAAACTGGGATTCAGTGCAGTTCATCACATTTTCTGCAGAAGTGTCAAAAGAGTCTCAAATCCATATTTCCCAATTTTAAACATATGGTTCTTTCCACTAGTCTATGTAATCTATATGAAGGTCTTTAATGACAAAGGTTCTTGTCTTCTCTCACTCCTTAAGAATATGTAAACAGGGCCTCCCTGGTGGTGCAGTGGTAAGCGCTGTGCTATGGAGCTGTCAGCAGCGGCAACGTGAGTTCGACACCCACCCGGGAAGATTGCCACATAGCTGGGAGAGTCCCACATGGCTCAGCAGAACTCTCCTGCCTTGCCCGCTGCTCCCCTTAGCAGTGTATTTCTGTCGATCTGCCTGTTCTGCTCCCCACTCTGTCTTTGGTGAACCCTCTCACTGCCCCATGCCTCTGGCCTGTATCCCAGCTTGTATGCATAAAAAATAAATCTTAAAAAAAAAAGAATATATAAATTTTCACAACTGTCTACAACAAAAGCAAAATTGGTGGGTGTATCATCTTTCCAATTGGCCTCTATTTGTCTCCCATTATGGCCAAAATTCTTTCACAGAATCCAATTCCTGTTAAGAGACCATTCAAAGAGGCATTCGATGGTATATTCCCTCACTTATTTGGGACATAGTCACAAAAGTGGGATTTTTCCCTTTATTTCTTATACACCTACATATATTTCTACTGTGGTCATTTTACTTGCTTAAGATTGAAATTCTCATAATAAAGACAAGAGGACATGTTTTATGATAATGGGTAAATATCTACCCTTCACAGACCTCAGTGTTTTTATAGAGGATAAATTCCATGAGTTGGTCTTTTCTTTCCAGCTCTAACATCCTATGATTTAGTGATAACTCTTTCAGATGTGAAGAACATAGTCATAATCTGTGTGTAATTGTTAGCTGTTAAGCATTTGTATAGGACTTGATAAATGCAGTCTAGTATTTTGAGAATGGCTACTGGGATCAAACATAGCGAGTGCACTGTCAAAGTGCTTGGCTCCATTCCACCCCTTTTGCTATCAGGATTTAGAGATTAATTAAAATATATGGCAACACTCTGTTTCATTTAAATATTAAAATAAATGGCAGCAAAGACTTTTACTTAGTTTGTACAACTGAAAATTATGAATCTCCTATTTCCTCAATAATGCCCTATTTTATTTATTATCTAAATTAGGGTAAGCAAATTAGTCCTTGAGTGAATTTCCTTAAAAATTGAAGATTACCACTTTTAATTCAAAAATTATTTTTCAATAGAAGTTATTTAAAAAACAACTATTACAACATTCTCCTATTTCCTTAACCAGGATACTTTAACTCTTTTCAATTACATATAATATCATCAATAGGCAAAAACGTTATTACTACTTTAGACTACATTGTAGACAACAGAGTAATATTTAAATGGTCCACTGAAGTACCTAGGTCTATTTGCCCCTCAACTGAATGTGTACAGAATGCAGTGTTGGATAAACCCAAAAGAAAATAGAAGAACCCTGTTTACTTATACTTCCTCAGGTTAGCAGTTATATCTCATGATTCCTGTGAACCAAGTGGCTCTAATCTGCTTCTTTATTTCAGGTAAATGGCTTGAAGATGGCTTTGTCTTTTCAATGAGCCAACCTGGGCCTCTATCACACTTGTTTTTCAATCAGAAGCTGTTTCCATTTATTTCCTGACTCATGGCTATCTTTCAAATGGTGGTATTCCTGGGAATATGATTTGTAGATTAAGTGGAAATTTCCTCTACTACGCTATCAAATCTTCAAATGAGATACCATATGTAAAGGAGATCTAAAAACTGTAAAGCTATAGAAACAATAATCATTACTACTGCCAACAACTACTATATTCTAAACTTAACAGAAAAATCTACAAATTAAGTTCCAAAACCTCACTTTTGATTGGTGAAATAATCACTGCATATACCTGAACTTTCTTATTATAAGAACATGTGGAAACATGTATACTTACACTATGGAAGATGCGCACACATAGATGCAAACAATAAATGTTGACACAGCTAAACATTTTGAATATTCTGGTGCCTACTATAAAACATTTTAAACCTTTCACATGTCAACTGTATTTTAAAGAAAGAATGGCAGACTCTTTTGTGGATTTAATATATTCTGTAGAATTATTTGAGTCTGGAATCATTTTATTTTACAAGTCATGAAAAGAAGATACAAGTCCTTTTTTTTCATTATTTAAAAAGGAAAAAACAACACTTAGGAAGAGAAATTCTCTTCAGTCTTCAAAGAGACAACAGAAACCTCTGTCCTGCTAATCCCACTGAGGGTTCTGTGAAGTTAATGACATTAACACTACAATCACTGAGTAAAATAACAGTCCAAGAATAACTGCCTATGATGCAAAGGTTTAATTTAAAAAAGAACAAATTACAATATTTCTTTGGTTCTCTAATATTCTTATTTCACAAGAAAGCAAACACTATAAGAAACCAGAGTCAGCACAGTTTATTAATATTGAGAATTTTGTATTACTTCTTAAATACACGCATATTACAGCTAATTCTAAAAGCACTTACTATTATACTGAGATTGCAGGGGGTTTCACGGCTCATTAATCTTTATAGCTCTAGAATATATTTCAGAAGGAGAACTTTTGAAGTCCTAGGTCTTGCTTTTGATAAAGAATGTCCTTTAAAGGCATACAATCTGAAAACTTGCTAGGATTATTTGCAGTTAAATCACATGAATAGGGTTCAGTTGTTTCAGGGGCAGTTTATCAAAGTTTTGCTTATATTTAACTTTGAGCATATGTTACTTTTGAATAAAACTTTTCTTTCCTTGATCTCACCATCCTCTCTACTGTGCAGTGCTGCTATGCATGATTGCAGAGATTAAATCAGAAAGTAAAAGCTGTTAAGTTTTGCCATTAACAGGTGGGCAACATAATCATAGCCAAGACAATTTATTATAACTCACACAAACACTATAACTATATAACTTTTCTTTCAGTCTTTCTTAATACACTTTATTGACTATACATCAAAAAATAGGGATCAGCAACTTAAAAATAAGATTATCTGTGAATTAAAAATCTGAACCCCTTAAGATGTTATCTTTATATAATAGCTTATGTTGAACTGACTCTTCAATTTGGAATACTTGTACTAGAAATTATGACTGTGTTAAAACCACTTAACACATGTCTTTATATCCTATCTCTTCCTATTAAATATGTTCTATCTAAAATCAAAGATACCTCAAAAGATTTAAAGTTTCATTGCTTTGTTTCAAAGTCTTACACAGCTTCAAAATTACGTTCTGCACAAAGAAAAAATCTATTAGTTTCATATACAATCAGACCCTTTAATCTACTACCCAAATTACTTTTTAAATCTTATCTCCCACTAAACTCCTCAACCCTTTTCTCAGTTCTCCTAAAATAACAACCTCACCAATTCTTGAGCAATTTACCGAAGACATTATGGACTTTATACCAAGGTGCTTTGGATTACATTATTCCCTCTGACTGAATATCCCTCTCTGTTTCTAACCCCCTAAATTCTTAATTAAATAGCACTTTCTCTACAAGTTTTCTCAATTCTCCGGCTCCCAGAGTTTGTTGAAAATTTCCCTGTATTCTAACAGTTCCTTGATCAAAGTTTTATTTTAGCATTTCTTAAATTGTTTTAATAAAAAAATTAATTAACATGTGCCTCTCTTTTGATTCTTTACTCCTCAAAAATAGGAATTGCATCTACCTTTGCATGCAACAACTAGTATACAATAACGACTCAATCAGAGCTTGTGGACTAAATAAGAGACTACTGTGTGATACATTCTTTTTGCAGCAATGACTAAAGGCACTTGACCTTAGCCAATAAGCCAAGAAGTGATCCAGCAGTGACTTAGAGTTAATGCTTCTGACTAAGCTAGAATGGATGTGGAAGAAGGTTGGCCAAGGCGACTAATCAAGCCAGATCAATGAATTAGGCTGAATCCAA
Source organism: Scalopus aquaticus (assembly GCA_004024925.1). Taxonomy (NCBI): domain Eukaryota; kingdom Metazoa; phylum Chordata; class Mammalia; order Eulipotyphla; family Talpidae; genus Scalopus; species Scalopus aquaticus. Next base: position 88,250 of record PVIJ01003133.1, read on the forward strand.
ATTATCTGACTACCTATATGCAGACCTCCTTTTTCTTACCTAATCTGTATGGGCAAATAGGAAAGAAAAATTATAACTACTGTAACAGTTGAGTCACACTGATGAAGAGAGGGATTTTTCATTTTATTTACCCTAAACTGTGACATATGTAGCATGGGACTAGTAGGCCCTGGACTATGTAGTAGCACGGGCTTGTGCAAATCATTTAGCCTCTCTGGGACTCATTGAAAAAACAGGGCTATTAATGTTTTGGTTGTCATAAGGCGCTGGGGCCAGACAAAACTGAGACATTTTTCAATTTAAAGAACTATGATTCTATTCAAACATTCATCCACCATTCATCCATCTACTCATCCACTCATCCATCCATCCATCCATCCGTTCATTCACGAATCCTTGAGATCACTTAGAGCTCTAATAGCTACAATGCTGTCTATGAAAAGTGTATTTAAAAAAATGTAAGATGTTCCAAAAATTCAGTAAGCATTCACAGTGTGTCAAAAAGAATGGCTTAATGGGTGTGCAGAATAGCAAGTAGGAAACTCATGAATACTGAAATAGGTTTCCACTGTTGGTATTTGCTTGGATATGCCCCTTATACTTTGTGCTTAGTGTTCTAATCTGAAAAAAGAATCAGCAGGTTGACTGACAAGTAATTTTTAAAGACTGGGAATAAGAATAAGTGAAATTCTATATCATATTTGAGAACTGTCTGTAGTGAAAGCATGCCAACAATAGCGACATTTTGGTATACGTATATATTTGTTCTGTTTGCTCAGAAAAAAGGAGATAGAACATCTGAAGAAACATATAACTGACATGTCAATGATAATTTGAGTCTACCTTTGTTTCTGTTGCATGGGTTGTTGTCTCATAGCCATATACTGCATGTCTTCTTGTAGACGGTTAAGAGGGGAATCTGGCTTGACACGAATCCCATAGTAATGGTACTTGGAGTTTCCTCTTCATAAAAGAACAACAGACATTAGAGACACAAAAAGTCAAACCTGTATTAATTGCATAGACTGCCTATTTAACTTAATATTTGGAAAAATTAGGTAAATATAGCATATGTTACTTTTATGTACTTATGATTAAACTGTTCTAAACACTTGTACATATGTATTTTATTATTTAATTATATTTTTATTGAGGCAGCATTGCTTTACAACACAGCACATGATTCGGAGGTGTAAGTTCATACCTCTTGAGATGTATGTAACCACTCTACACTCTCCACCAAGGTACCTAAAGTGATGTGTATATTTTTATGGTGACTACATTTGAACAATCAAAGTAAGATTTTCAATTAATCAGCTCAGGCCCTAAGAAAAATCTTTCCTTATAAACTTTCACTTCTACATTAGTCAAACAGTCCATCAATTCTATTCAGTTACAGTTTATTTTCAAATTTATATTTTAAAATTTAATTCTAAAGGAGTAACAATGGGGAAAATTTTTGGCTAATAAGAGTTCATTAATAGGTTAAATAGGAATATATTATAAAGTGTTCTTACAAAACAAACCAAAATAAAACTCTTAATTCTGTCTTGGATAAATTGTACATTTTTTCTAGATCTATTTTTGCAGGAATGATGAAGTAAAATAACTCCCTTGACAAAAGTTGTGATGAAACTCATTATTTGATATATTGAAATCTAGAAAGAAGCAAGAATTTAAACTATTGATTCTGAAACATGTTTTACTAGTCTGTTTTTATGGATTCATATCAGGTTTGCAGGTTGAATAAGAAGTGTCACAACAGATATGGGGAAATTTCTCTGTTAAAAAGGGCAATTTCTGCATGGAATAAGAGTGTCACAACTTTACCATCTTCATGAGAAAGATCATGTTTGTTATTAGAAATCACAAAGATTTACTCTGAATGAAAATTTTAAGTTCTTGCAAAAGTAATATTTTACATATGTAAATTTTTACAAAGAGAAAAATAGTAGTTTTTCACAAGTCTATAAAGCAAGATATCAGTGCTCTTTCCAATTTTTTTTCTTTAATTTATAAAAAGAAATGCAAAGAGAAATGTGGTGTGGATTAAACATTTTATATAAAAACAGAACAAAATTTTACTTCCCTGATAAAATATATTAGATAAATCCTGCATATTTTAAGACATTAAAATATCATTTTAGTAATTAGACTTTTAAAAATGGAAGGCATCTGAATACCTACACAGTTTCAGCAAAATAAACTAGTATAAAAACTTAATGCATTTAAAGAAAGGCCTATCACTTGCAGAAATTAGATCTTGTGTCCAAAATCCAACGTAGAGCGAGAAAAAAAGCAAACCCCCTAAATACCACAAATTCAACTAGTAGTGTTCTTTGGTACAAACTGGAGAATGGTAGGAATACAGGTAGAGATGAGAAGCAGGTGACATCCAGTTGACCCAGCCAATGGCAAAGGTATAAAGTAAAATGATGTCTCTCTTATGAAATCCCAAAGTAGATGAAGTGTCTAGTTTCTTTTCAGTTGGCTACAAATGAGCATTCTGATTGGGTTGGTGGGTAGGTGTGCTCACGATTCCATTGGAGATGATAAGGGAAGATCAGCATGTTCACTGATTTCTTTTGTTTAAGCTTAATTTGGAGATGCAGTACTTTTGGATTTGCCTTTTTTAAAATAACATGGTGATTTTATTTTTGACTTCCAAAAATTTCAACGAAGTTTGGTTTTGATTTGAATGAATTTGCTAGGTAATTTTATTGATGGATAAATATAGCATACAGTATGCTAAAAAAACAAAAAGTATCTGAGTTAGTTTACCTCATGATTTATACTCATTTTCTTTCTGTTCCCTGGGTTATGAATAGAAAATGATGCGAACAGTTTCCATGGTAGAGAAAATTTCTGGTATCTCACCTCTACATTGCTAGTTTTTCTACATTAGAGTTTTGCTGTCTTTATAACACAGCATTTGTTTAAACTTTCCCCAGAGAATTTCTTTTCTATTTATTCTTCTAGGCACTGTTTTCTAGCCCTAATTGCAAATATTACATACAATTTTAAAAGAAACAGGAGACATAATTGTTACATAGTGAGAGTGGGGGGGAAATGAACATCACAAAGTAAAATCTACAATACTGCAATGTGTACTTACAAAGTATGGATTCTGCTCATTCACAAACACCCAAACAACCCCAATTTTGTTCCTTTCTATTTTAAAGATGTGTCTCAAGATTTGAATGGAGCCTCAAAATAAGATCCATTGAAATCTCTTTCAGTAACAAAAGCAGCACAACAATACAGCTATTAGAATGTTGAATAAAGCCCTGAGTTTCAAAATATTGGCAAGGTATGCATAACTACTAAGCTATCAGCTAGGAGATAGTAGGTTAGGTCCCCAAATAACGATTTTTATGGCTTTTGGGAAAAAAAATTCTGGAGGAAAAAAAAGGTTTTTTCTAGGGATTGAAAGCTAGTTCTTTTAGTATGAATAGACAATCATATTCTCCAGTTTAAAATATACTGTTTTTGAAATCTAAGAAGAAGAAATATATTTATGAGAGAACTGAACCTCTAGCAATCTGAAAGTTGCTTTGTTTAAAATGAAACAAAGGAATAATTCACATTTGAAAAGATGTAAATTTCATAAATCTCTAAGTTTCTGTAGTAAAGTCAATTACTAAGGCTCTATATTTTCTTTAGAATATTAAAGATTCTTTACTAAGTACTATGAAACTATGACTTACAATAACTACAGGTCTACCATCTAATGGTATATATTGTAGCACCTTTATTTTTCTACTATTAATATGCTACACTTTTTAAAAAAAGAATTATTCTTTTATTGTAAGATTTGTATTTATTTAATTTATATTTTGTGTAGAAGAACTGGGGCATAGGCCAGAGGTGTCGGAGGTGAGATGATTCACTAGAGACAGAGTGGAGAGCAGAACAGGTGGATTTACTGAAATATACTGCTGAGGGGAGAAGCAGGCAAGACAGGAGAGATCTGCTGTGCCATGTGGGTTAGCTCCCTGGCCAGGGATTGAACTCAGGCTGCTTCAGTGTGGAGGGCCGGAGGGCCAACACAGTGGCAGCACTGAGACTTAATCTGTAGGCCACCAGGAGGCCTGGACTATTTTTTAAATACAGATTGAGGAAATCAAAAACATCTATATCCTTCTGCATAGCTATTTAAAATATGTTATGATAATTATAAAAACTACAGAAAGGCAAAAGTGAAGTTCCACAGTTCTATTTGTTCTATCATAACTTGATTAACAAAAACATTTATATCTATTTCCAAAGGAAATAGACAAAGAAACTAAGAATCTTCTTCACAGTGTTGGTTTCCATGCAGTAAAACTATACTGTATTTTTACTTACATGTTTCCTAATCAAGAGTTTAAAAAGGCTCATAAGAGATTAAACATGACCATGACATTTCTTAGGACTTCAGAAATCTTTATTTTTCAAGTTTGCCAAATGAGTTTGAATTGGTCTCCAGGAATGAAATGTAAACCTCAGCTGTAATTTCATACTGTTGTAAAACAGAAGCTATTTATAAAGACATTTCAGTGTAATTTTGCAAGAGTCAAAAGATAAATGGCCTTCCATTGACTATGTCACTTTATTCATCATGTATAAAGTGATTATTTTCAAAAGGAGAATATAGTAATATACATTACATTTTAAAGCATCATGTGTAAATCTTGATCTGCTAAATTCTATATAATTTGAGATCAGCTCTTCTCAAATCTCTGCTGTTAAACAGTTTTTTTTTTAAATTTAATTTATATCCTTTACATTATTGTGTATCCCCCATAGGTTTTCCATTCACCTGTGAACCATCACCATAGTCCCTTGTGCTCTTTTCTCCCCTATTTGATGTTAAGGTTAATGCATAATTCTGGTTTGGAGGTATTCATTGAATAATTTTTTCTTTTCCTGAGCGATTTTAAAAATAAGCTACTTATTTTTTCTTTATATGGTATCTATAATTACGTACTTCTGCTTAAACAATATACTGAACTGCTGTCTAGTGAAAAAGAGGGATTAGTTTATGATCATATTTGTCAGTACTAACCTAGTTCCCAATCTCCTGGTTCGTAGCCCCATAAAAATTGACCTTATTAGTTTTCCAAAAGAAGCAGCATTGACTGGGTCCAGTTTGTGTTCCTGACAGTGTCGTAGGTAGTGGTTGTACAGAGTGCTTCTGGGAAGGCTCACTCCTTCTGCTGTCTCGTAATTGTCCAACAGCCACTGGAGCTAGTGTGAATAAGATAGAGTAAACACAGAAACCATATAATTTACCAAAATGCCTATAAGACAATACAATGCAATATGCAGAAATACTCAGAAAATTTTCATCAAGTCTTGTAATAGTGGAAATTGTTGTAAATGAGAGACCAGTGTAATCTGATTTTGAAAACTCGCAGAAACATTATAAACAGCTGAACATTACTTATAACTTCAAAGCATGTCCATTCCTTCAAATATTCAAGCAAATGGAGAGATACACTAATTTTCCCTGCATTGGTAGCTATTTTAGAGACAAATACCTCTTCAGGGAAATTAAATTATCCCATTAACTGGCTACAGATATAATTTATAATTGTTATAGGAAAAAACATGTCACCAAGCCTGATTGTATGGTACACAATATGTTTTTAAGTTGTTGGTTTGTTACAATACATGAACAGCAGGCTGCCTGTATGAGTTTTTACATTAAGGTTCTATTCATTTTTATACTCTACTTATCTGAAATTACCACAAGATAATACAATAACAGTATTTTCTACTGGAACAAATTCTACAAGCTGAAGGAAAAAGTTCAGTCATCTCCAGAGGAAAGACGTTCACTAGACATTGGTAAAATACATACATAGACATATATATATACATATATTATTTTATATGTGATAGGGAATTATTTGTTACAATCATTTACATTTTTCTACCTCAAAGCTATGTTTCTAATAATTTTGGAAAACAAAACAATGGGAGTTGGTAAAATCTACAAGATATTTTTAAAGAAAATTTTATGTGGGTATATATTATTGCATTTCAACATTAGCAAAATTAAATTGTTGATTTGTTATTTATTTATTTACAAAAGAAGTACTGAAATAGATTTAAATGATTTTTCTTAGTTTTCTCAGTGCTTGAGTCTGGTCTCCAACATGTTGCTGATTGATTGCATAATACTTGTTTTTTCCACAAAAGCTGAAAATATTTCATATTACTTGTTTCAACCAAACTTCGTGTCATACACGAGGTGACAGCAAGTTGATATTTTACAAGCAATTCAAGTTAACTCTAAGTAGAAGCCAAAGAATTCTTTTAATGACTACCAACTATGAGTCAGACAATGTTCAATGCACGCAGATGCAAAAATGAATGTGATCTCACTCATATCCCTTAGGAATTTACAATCAAGTTCCAAAAATAATAATATGGACATTTAAATAAATTACAGAATTTCTCCGTTCTGCTTACAATTTTAAAATTTGAGAAACATATTTTTCAAATCTTTAATAAGAAAATTTATTTTAAAAAATTAGGATTATTGCCTTCAGCCACAACAATGGAATTTCAGAACCATTTAATTTCATATATTCCTACATAATGCTTATGTATATAAGTCGTTAAAAGAATAGAAATTAGAAAATATGGCTAACAAGTCTGTAAGAGCAGAGTACTTTTACAAATAAAATTCACATTTTGGGCAGGAAGATAAGTGATCTATGGTCCAGGTATACTTATAAATACATAAATTTAAACATACCTATTGCATTTGTAACATATACACACACACCATAAAACTTAAAAAAGACTACACAAAATAAACATTAATCTTTATTACAAAAAAAAAAATAAGTCAAAATCATCTGTAACCTTATACCTTATAGTCAGTGAACAAGTTTTCCAGGCATCTCACACATGATTTCTGAGTTTTCCAAATGACACACAGAAAATATTCTCTTATACATGCTTATTTAGTATAAAAGAGAGGAGGTAATGAAGTTATTGAGGCTCAAACTATAAATCTGCCAACAATGAGGATGCTTTAGCATTTCCTTTTAAATTTTAAAACTTTGCTGATTATGAAAGCAACCGACACAAGATGACACATAAAATGTGGCAATATAAAACTATCTCACAAATTTCATCCATGTGCCTCAGTAAGATGACTGGAGTCTGAAAGCATTATTTCCTCATTGAATGGTGCTAGGGTAGAGCATGTGAAACATACTGCAAAAAAGTGCCGTCTTGTGTTTTGTGTACATATACTAGAAAGAGCCTCGCAGTGGATTCTTAATAGATTGATAATATTGAAATACAGAATACAAAAAGAAATATGTAGAAATTAAGATTGGGAATAAAATGTAAATTCTAAAATAAAATCTGGAAAGGCAAACAAAACATAGTAGTAGAAAAACAGTAATATAATGGGCTAATGAAGGGCCCTATACACAAGCATGAAACATACAATATGTGTAAATTAAAGATGCCAAAGATACATTTCCATACATATTTATATAGAATCATAACATAATGCATATTGTCAAAGACATAATTGTAAGATTTAGCAACGAAATCAACAAAAAATCAAATATTCTTTCCTTTGCTGATGAGCAGAACTAGTTTCTATATAGGAAATAATAGCCTAATGGGTATTTTGCTTTGGAATTTATAAAATAATAAATTTTATAACATTAACTTTATTACCAAAGCATAGAAATAATAACAATAGATATGGTATAAAATGCTTTTAATAAACTCTAACACAAATGAAAACAATATATTTAACCAGATACCAATAGATTTCTTTAAACTATATTTTTACTATTATTCCTATAATATTAATTATTTAAATGGACAAATATCTAAAAATGAGAGCTTATGAATTCCTCATCCTCAAAACAAACACCTTACAAATGATTTTTATAAAATAATATGAAAAAGTAAATCCAGTAATAAAATATTTGAATGGTACTATCATTAAATGCCTTTTATAAAAGTGAAAACTAGTATAAATATTAGGGTTCAATATAAATATTTCAAGTCCAAAGTTATGTTACATGTATAAAAGAGTTAATCAGATCATTCTTAATCAGAGAAAACTTTTCAGAGAACTATAAAGACAATTACATGTAAAGATAACTTGAAATACTCAGAAGCCTAAATGACATTACTCAAGCCCCAAATGAATAATTTAGAGAAATTGAAACTTTTATTTGATTGGCTATATGGTCCTCTGAAATGGATAAGCAAGTCAAATAATCTGCACTGATTGTTTCGCAAAATGATTGTTCTTTTATATAACTTTAATTCTTAAAGATTCTTTTTTCTTAAAAGACAGAGTGGGAGCATACCAGGCAGATGGACTGAAACACACTGCTGAGGGGAGCAGTGGGCAAGGCAGGAGTGGTCGCCCCGCCATGTGGGAATCTCCCTGGCCTGGCATCGAACTCAACCCGCAGCTGCCAACAGCTCCACAGTGCTGCGCTTAACCTGCTGTGCCACCAGGGAGGCCCAATTTCTTAAAGATTCTTTTTCATTTCTAGACCAGTTTTTAAAAATGAGTGTATGTGTGTACATATATGTACACATGTGTGAGTATATGTTTACAGGTATAGCTTCACACACACTAACACATATAATAATAACTAGCTGGTTTGAAAAATTCCTAAGAGGGGGTTTCCTGGTGACTATAATTTTGACAGTGGCAAAGCTACGTTTTGTTCCTTGCTCATTGTTTGTAGGATAAGGAACTTTTACTCTATGCCAGAAACCTGGAGATTCTTTGAAAGAACCCGAGGAGGTTAAGTGGAATAAAAGTCCCTGAGGATGGAGGTAGCTGGGCCTGTGCCATGAACTGTTCCAGCTAGGAAGCTTGCCAATGACTGTACCAACTAAGGCGATGCTCCTAGAAATTTACTGTATAAATGGAAATTAATTTAGGATTCACCAGGGATGATTTTGAGATTTAGCTGGGCATTTTAATCTGCATTCTAGAAGTCACTTTTAAACATCAAATTTTAACTCAGTGATGAAATTTTAAATCAGACATTTGAGTCTAAAACATCATATGAGAAAAGATTATTTATATTGTAAGAGTAACTTGGTGATTAAGTGTAAATTAAAGGTTTACACTCCATGTGCTGAGAGATGTTAATGCCTCATATAAGATAAACTTTCCTTCAGTTTTGCCTTTAATAAAATATATTTGAACATTAGAATTCAATAACTTAACATTTAGCAATTTAGAACAAACTTTCTTTTACTCTTTCATAAAATGTTTCATAAACTATTTGCTTACATTTATGATCTTAAAAGTTCATAAAATACTGTAAGAACTTTTAACCTGATTTATCTTTAAAACCTGATTATTCTACTAATGAAAGAACATAAATTCACATAAGAGTAGAAACCAAGACAATGGCATCTTTCAACCTTTGCATTTAATCTATATTAATCAGGATGGATTAAGGAAGATGAATAGTTGTAATTTTTCCCAAAAGGAAATACTGATTGACAAATTAAAAAAAAAATTCCTACAATTCCCAATTAACATCTATTGTAACATTTGGCATTACCCCCATGGATTATTTTTCATTAGGACTCATTTTAAATTCAGTTCCCTAATAATATGCATTTTGACAGGTCTCATTTTTGCATAATCTATATTTACAATACAGCAAAGTCAAGGTAGAGTATAAAAGAGTTTTCCTCTAAGCTGAATATATTTTAGGTGCTAAAATCAGCAAAAATCATGAAACAATAATTTGCTCGATTGTGAAAGGCATATAAAATTAAATGACTAAAGCCTTTTACATAGTTTAAATGGAATTTTAAAAAAATGCACAAGCTGAAGAACATTATGTGAAAATTGGGAACAATTAAAGAACACTTTGGCATTCAAATTTACAATCTAAAATATCCCGAATTGGATACAATATGACCATTAGAAGCCAATTTTTATGAATTACAACAGAAAAGGAGTATAAACTAAACTAAAATCTGCAATGAAGAGAATTAAGATATTCTAATTTGATTTAGGCTAACTATACACAATTTATCCCTAGCATCTTCATATACAAAAAATTTAGAAATAAAAATATTTAAATAAGAATGATATTAATAGACTGAATTCTATAAAGCTAAATAAGAAGTCCATTCCAAAATATAAGCAGATGAATGTCATTGTACTTGGCTATAATTTTTTGTAATTTGGGGATTTTTTTTAAAAAAGCTTGGAGATTAAAAAAAAACTCTACAATTTAACTGAAGTTTTTTCATAAAGAAATGATGTATATTTCACTCAAATACTATTCAGGGAAAATAACTCATTCTAGCAACAATGTTCACAAATTGACACTTTGAAACATGTTTAACAATGAAACAAGCATGGATGAGGCCCAAATAAACATACACATTGACAAGGGTACTTAGAATGCTGAAGGTCTGTTTCCTTCTATTACTTGTTTCTTATGTTCATTAATTTAGCAAAAATTTAGTAAGCAGTTACTATGCATCAGGCACTGTTTTAGAAAACAGTGAAGGATTGGTGGATAAAACGTATAAAATCCTTACTCCCTTGGAACTAAACACTTCCTTATAAATATTTACTATCTATGAGCTGCTATTACTGAAAAATTATCATTATGTTAACACTTTGTGTGCCGGTGCCCTTTAAATTTACCAGCCCTTAGGGGCCAGCCATTTTCTGTGCCACCACATGAATGGTATAAGAATTCAATAAAACACACACAACTCCTGAACTACTGGATATATTTTAATGAAATTTTAAATGCAAAGAGATTAAAGCTTCTAGACTGAGTACGATAAAAGAAATAGCTACTAATAGTTCCAAATAAATCCACCATGGCGTGAAAAACCGGAGACTAGATGAACATATATTAATACATGAGCGGCCACCTGATACTGGTGACAAAAAACACGTACCAATACGTGAGTGGACCACAAAGTGTTAATATTGTCAATATAATAAAACATGAGTAAGTGTACTCAGTCACAGGTGGGGCACTATATAGGATATAAATAGCCAAGTTAACGATATATATATGTAACTTATCCTGGATGATAGTAGTATTATAATGATTTAATAAAAGAGTGGCAATTCCATATACTCTTAAGAATATACTTAAAAAGGGCCTCCCTGGTGGTGCAGCGGTTAAGCACTGCGCTGTGGAGCTGTCGGCAGTGGCAACGATAGTTCCACGCCTGGCCGCAGAGATTCCCACATGGTGGGGCAGACCTCTCCCACCTTGCCCGCTACTCCCCTTAGCAGTGTATCTCTGTCCATCTGCCTGTTCTGCTCCCTACTCTGTCTCTGGTGAACCTTCTCACCACCCCACGTCTCTGGCCTGTACCCCAGCTTTATGCATAAAATAAGTAAATCTTTTAAAAATATATATACTTAAAAAGGCATTCAAACTTAAAACTCCACTCCATCTAATGTGCAGAAAGTTTTGAAAAACCAATCAAGTTGGAGTCTAATGAGAAGGGGCTATACATTTGATTTGACCCTAATTTTCTGAATTATTGTGAATAAAAATTGTATGAACATAAAACAGCATGTTTTACACCATATTCCAAAATAAACGAAAACAGACTTATATAAAAATCATGATTAAGATCCTACTTTAGAAATCTAGTAAATAGGGGACCCATATTATTAATAATTTATTTACTCAGAGAAATCAATCCTTTGTAGAAACTAGTATCAGGATTCATGCCCATTTTAAAGAATTCCTCAAACTTTAAGAACTTCTATATTTTGTCCTAGGTAGCAAGGGACAAAGGTAACTTACAGTTTATTGACACTGAAATCATTAACAAACTTTTTTAAAAAGCTTCTCTACTAAAATTTATCTACACAAATGAGTATCACTGATTAGGTTAACAGGATTTAAAATACTCTTAGTAGGTGTTTTTCAACTAGAATGTATGCAATAGCATATTCCAGTTGTTTGGATAAATCTAACAAGGAATTAGGAATACCACTAGCTTTTATAGGACAAAAAGACAACAAAATCTTCTTATGCATTCAGGGAAAAATGAAACCACCTGACCTGTCAGCAGAGACACTCATACTTCCTTTACTGTTTGAACACTACATGTAGAACCATTAGTAGTTATAATATGCTTTTAAATGAATGTAACTGTAACTCGAAAGTATAATAAAAACATATCTGGGTACCTAGAGGAAGATTGTCATTGCATCTACAACATTTAATTCTACCCTTTCTAGAAACTGAAATGTTTCTGGCATTTGAAACAATAGGAATTACTTGCCATCTTACACAATTAAAAAAAGATGAAACCATGAGTAACAAACATTTATCTGTTATTCATTCAGCTTAATTCACAGGTTCATTAACATTAAATGTTATTTCAGGAATCCTACAGGAGAAAAAAAAACCTCAAAAACCCCAACATATTTGAAATGCTTCAAAAAAAAAATCAACTAAAAAAATAAAAATATACAAAAATATTCTTATATCTATAGTATTATTCATGAAAATACTAATTTAAATGGGTACTACAAATTAAAATTAAACCTATCACAGATTTTACTAAGTCTCAAATGTATCTCAAATGAAAATGTGAGTTAAATATCAAAACATAATTTCTTAAAAGTCTGAGAGTTCAAAAAAGGTAATAAGAAACTTTAGAGGTATTTTTTTGTCTTTGATCATTTTTTATGAAAAGTGAAGAACATTTTCAAAACACAAACACCTTATCACCCCTCCCCCAAATATCCACCCTAATACAGACAGTAAATCCATCTTTATATACAACAGACTCATGCTAACATAGCAATACTTATGAAACATAAATAACATCAGAAACATAAGAATGACATATTGCACATGAATTTTCAAGAGAAGAAAAAGTTATATTCCTTAACCTGTCTCTAAGAGAAGAGTCAAAATATGTATTATTTAAAATATTGCATAAAATTTTCACCAAAAAAGCATAGTGATTATATTTTCTATGAACTTCAGGTTTTAAGTTTATTGCACAAATAATGGTACTTCATTTCAGTGATCCAACTTTGAACTTTGGAGTTACCAAATATGCAGATGAATTAAGAAATAATAATAATGTTATCTGTAAATTTAAGACTACATTGTCAGTTGGGAGGAAAAAACTCTAATTCTTACTACACAGTCACTAACATTAATTTAGCAGCATATCTACCGAAACAAGGTTTTGGTCATGGATCTATTTAATTTTTCCCATAATTCAGAAATATGTTAGTTAAGATAATTTTGAATAAGAATTTTCATTGGGTCCCAATTTATAGTTTCACAAAGCTGTTACCAATTCTTGTTACATTCACTAGTATTATGCTGACACTGCATCTGGTAACAGTTGTAAAAGCTCTAAGAAATGATAACAATATCCTGTTTTATCTCAATGATCAGTAATTGCTTGTCTACAATCTCATCTCTTCTTGAGGACATTTCATTTCTCTCTAGATTAGTACCTGAGCTCATCTAGGTATCTATTATCTGTCCATCTTATATTGTCTTATTGGTAAATAAATCATTTTCAAACAATTTACTATTGAATTTTGTATCAATAATCTTTTTTTTAGACTTAAAGAATATTACCAGTCAAACAAGTAGACGCAACTATTTCTCTGTCTCCAACAGAGAGATGCAAACTATAGCATTTCTTTCAGTGTAAATATCAAACCAGAAAATGTTAAATACTCAAAATCCCCATCAACTGCTTTTACAAATTAATGGCAATATGTTAATAACTTGGAAAATGTTATATATGTACTAAAAGAGTACAAAAATCTAGTAAAGCAGTATTCGGGGGGCTGTCTATTTTAGATGTCCCACTGTGAATAGTCATTAAGTGATACAGAGATCATAAGGGGCTAAGAAAGGTAGGTTAAGAAGCAAAAAAAAAAATAAATAAAACAAGCATTTAGAAGCAAGCAACACATGCAGAACAAGCAAGAGATTAGTTTACATGAAGAAGAGGCAACTTACATGGCTGTTGAGAAGAGAGCTTCTGTGAGTGGACAGACCGTCAGACTTTTGCAGCGTCTCAATCGCCATTTCAATCTGATAATAGATGTCATTAAAAAAAGGGCTCAAGACAAGATAGTAATAAAGGCTCACCAGAGAATTTTTGATTGATTTTTAAGAGTTCAATTTCTTCAATGGTGGCTAATGAATAGCTCTAACTAAATGTGTACGCTCCCCATCTTCCCCCAACCCCCGACCCCCAGAGAATAAAGTAAAAATATGCACACTAATAATAAGCCCAATCACAAAAATAAACCACTTTTAAACATTCTGCAATTATAATCAGAATGGAGACCTGAGGAACAGGAACCCCAGTGAATTTTTCTAGTAACAAGAAAACATTCTTGACTTTCATAGTTCAAAATGTGGGGCAGAAACCACTTCCATTCTCAACAGTCTCTTTCTTAAACAGTATTTAATATTTGTTCTACTCTGTCATGAAAATAATTATATTGCAAATTTTATGTTTAAAATGCATTAGTATTTTAATGCAAATGTGCAAAGACACCTTTACTAATGTTCAAAATCTACTAAATCTATCCATCCCTCTTAACCCTGTATAAAAATCTGAAAGTGGAGGGTCATTAGGATGAACAAACAGTAAGATATAATCATGGTCCCTACATTATGTTTAGGATGTGGTGTTGAGGCAGAGCTATTAGAAATGACAGCAGAAATGGATGTAGAAGAGAAAATAATTCAGAGCCAACAAAGAAAAAGGACAACCACAGAAACAATTTTTCCATGTGACTTCAGCATATTATGCGTAATCACGGCACCTTAATTAAGTAGCAGGTGCCAATAATAAATGAGATTCATTTTTGAAACCTCATATTTAAAGGTATCTATTGTTCAGTTCCTGGAATTATATAGCAAATATTTTAAAAATAGGTCCATATTACCCTGTGTTTGGTTACTGGATTACATTAACAATATTAAGTAAAGTTAAATTTTAAAAATCATATTTTGTAATTTAACAGAGAAAATATATTTTAATTTTTAACATATGATCAGATCAACAAGTCACTATAAGCAGTTACAAAGAATATTTAATGCTTTAAAATATAATTATTTATAGTTAACATTAGCTATGGAAATTAGTGATGCCTTGAAATTTATTTTTACTGCATCCTCCAAGTTGCAACCAAAAAGATGGGTGGCAATAGCCATAGCAAAGTCTTTTTTTTCCTATCAGTTATCCAATTTTTTATGGTCAAATAGTTTATACACAGAACATTCAGACTCAATTATATCAACATTAAATCTAATTTTCTTCTATACACTTGGGAATTAACAGCTGCAATTTTACTTTATACTATTTCCTCAAGTTACTAATTCTTCTTCCCTAAGTGTTAATGAAATGTAATACTGAGAAAAATGATAGCTTAGAATTTACAGGAAAAAAAATTTAAATAGATATTAAATTAATTCATAAGACAATATAATACAATTTATTCTATTTCTAAATTTGAAATCACAAAATTAAGTAAAATGGCTTCTAAAACAAGTCTGTCAGATAGAATGTTAATGTATTTTATTACTATACTTGAAGATAAATAGAAGAGATAATATTGCACAAATGAAAAAAGATCCATCACAAAAAAAGTAATGTAAGTGTAATGAGTAAAGAAACAATTTACCGAAATGTTAAATTGTAAAAGTATGAAGGGCTTCAATACTACATCTCTTAAAAGGACATCAATAAGTGTTCTTGCTTTTAAATAGAAAACAGGTATCAAAAAACAACCTAAAAGCCTCATGTGGCTTTAAATCACTTCCAGGAAGAATTTGCTCAAAACTCTAATTTGCTAATATCACTATATTTTCTTGAAAGTTGAGTGTAGAAAACTTGAGGGTAGATTTTAGTCTACTAAATAAAATGATTTATATTGATCTGTGATTTTAAGTTTAGATGAATGGTAAAAACTGGCACAAATATAATAGTTGACAACACTGAGGGAATAAATCTATGTTAGGGTTTGTTAATGAGCCACTGAAGTTGGATAAACCAACACTTCTTTTACTGGGAAAAAAAAAGTTAGATCTGCTTCTATTACTACTGGTGCTAACCTCCAATGGTCTCAGATTTCCAGACATTGCAGAGCATCTGGGGGTGTATAAGGAGGTAAGGAAATATCTGCATCAAACTGGGATCCCTAGAAGAAAATTCACTTTCTACAATGTTTTGGAACTTAAGAATTTTGGTCCTCTATGTCATTTTACAATATTGAGAGAGAGAGAGAGAGAGAGAGAGAGAGAGAATTACTTTTGACTGTAAGAATATACTGTCTTGAGTAACTTAGACCTGTGCTGAATTTGTAAAGGCCAGAGAACAGAATGGAAAAGACATGTAATGACTGGACAGGCCAGAAATAACACTGAGTAGGGCCTCCCTGGTAGTGCAGCAGTTAAGCACTGCGCTGTGGAGCTGTCCGCAGTGGCGATGTGAGTTCGACGCCGGGCCGGGAGATTCCCACATGGCGTGGCAGACCTCTCCTGCCTCGCCTGCTGCTCAATGTGTATTGAGCAGTGTATTTCCGTCGATCTGCCTATTCTGCTCCCGGCTCTGTCTCTGGTGAACCCTCTCACTCCTCCCCCTCCATGCCTCTGGCCTGTACCCCAGCTTGAATGCATAAATAATAAAAATAAATCTTAAAAAAAAAAAAGAAAGAACACTGAGTAAAGGAAGATGAATAGCTTCTGAGCAACCATGTTATAGCCTACTTGAAAATCCACAGCCTGTCCAACGCCCATGAATTCTCTGACATTCACTAATTAAAACAAAGGAATAACCAGAATAGTTAGTGGTTGCCTACCCGATAAAAAACTTGTGACATGCAAGAAAACCTAACCATGCATTTACCAGATTTATTAAATAAAATCATTGATGGTCATTCTTAGCTTATGAAACAGCTTCATTTTTTAAAGGATAAGTTGTATTTACACAGTGACTGTGTACCTATCATATCTAAGGCAATGTGCAGGGAATCCTGATAAAAAAATTCATAACCCAAAGGACATTACAATCTGGTAAGAAAGATATGGTATGGAGTAGTGTGAGTGTGTGAGTGTATGTGTGTGTGTGTGTGGTTATGTGTGTGTGTAAATAAATAAATACAAAACCATATGGAGAAGGCCATCAGTGACAAAAATATATAGCTTGAAAAGAAAAAAGAAAATAAAATTGTTTTCTAGCTTTTGGGAGAATCTTGGCCCTCTTCTGTGGATTTGATGAAAACTGTGCACCCACTACTGAGAAAAATATGTAAGTACAGAGACAAAATCTTGCATTTCTCTTTCAAAGTTGATAGACTCCCAAAATTCAAACCTCCATATTTCAGTGGGTAGAAGTGGGGCACAGCATATTATAGGAAGGAAGAATGTACTCACTAAAAGCAGGAGACAAGAAAGTTCAGCATATGTCCATACTTGGGAAATGGTAAGGGACCCAGTTTTGTAGGATCTGATATATATGGGAGTGGTATGAAGTGAGATTAAAAATATGGGCTGGTTAGATATTGATAATGGTGAGTCAGGGATGAAGAAAAGTCCTTCAGGTTTTAAGGGAAGTATATGGATGTTGGAAAAGTAACAGTTTTCAGATAAAACCATGAAATGTTTTTGTTAATTATAATTATATTATACCCTACTGGTTGAAAGGTAACAACATGAAAGGTTGAAAGATGCCAAATAAATGTTTGTTGAATAGAAACTTTAAAAAAAAGTTTTTCCAAAAATCTTTTTGATATTTTTATTAATTTCTCTTTTTGAGGTAACATTGGTTTACTATGTTGTATGTGATTCAGAAGCATAGGATCAATCACACCTCCTCAGATGCATGCCACCATACCCATTGCCAGGGCACCCAGAGAAGCTTTCAGGGACAAGAGTATGAGAACAGATTAACAGCACAGGAATCTGTTATGACCTGGGAAAGGGGGGTGAGGGTGAAAGGAAAAGCACGAGGAACAAAGTAAAACCAGGGAAGGAGAGTAACAATGGGTAAACAATGTTATACTATAGAATTAAGGAGCATGAATCAGCTCTTGTATTCCAAATGGATGATACAGACTTTTCATAGTTCGTGGGACGAAGGCCTACATATATGAGCAGAGAAGGACAGAGGGAGAGGTTGGAATGCATACTCATTATAAAAAATATTTTAGTAAATTAGGATGAATTTCTAACAGACTCATTGAAGATGAAATTAAATTTAGCTTTTCCGTTATTATAGATTAGATATTAGAGCAAATATTATTCAAGTTACCAGTAGTTAATCAATCTAAAGGTAAAGATAGTATACTTTAGCATTTTACACCTAAAATACCGAGATCAAAGAGAACTGATGTCATATGCTTCTGCTTTACTGCAGATCACTAAAACACTAATTTTAGTCCATAGGAAAAAATATATATATTCTCCTGGGTAGAAATATGCTTAATGCTAAGTGACTCTGCACAAATACTACACAACTGTAATATTCAAGGCAGGAAATGATGACCAGGTAAGACAGATGGAAAATTTGCTTAAAAGTAAGCCTCCTGATCCAAAAGATTATTGGCCCAAATGTTCAACATATTCTCATTTATATTCTTAGGAAATGTTCCTAAACTTAACAGAAATATCACTATAGCTTCACGCAATGAAAATGATTGAGTAGTTTATCAGCTAGCTCAAACTTAAAAGTGATTCAAATTCAAGAAATTTGTAGGATTTTGAGTTAGAAATGAAACAATAAACAATAACAGAAAAAAAATATGGTGCTTGCTACTAATCAGGGAACCTCATTAGACTAGTAGAGTTTCATGTGAATTCATTCCATTTTAATAAACATAAAACTCCACTGTATGCAAGACGTAGTGTTAGCTCTGCGTGTGAGCGAGAATATGAAGAGGGAGAAGGAGAAATGGTTGCAAAGATCTTCAAAACAGCCCACATTGCCATGTTACAAAATATCATGGCCTAATTCATAGAAGTGACACAATGAATCTATCAATATATCAATAGAAAGAATATATATCTACACATACACACACACACACACACACGCAAACACACGTATAAAAAAAGACTAAAGGCAACCAGAATGAATTAAATAATTAAATATCACTATAATACAGAGGGAGGGAAGGAAATGGAGAATTACATGTTGCTGGTAGTTAGAGAGAGCCTGGGTAAGGTGGCTCTTCAGCAGAGAAATGACAAACAATGCCTGGCATTTTAATAATGGCAGGTGAAGGGCTGCTTTAGATTGAGCAAAGAGAATAAATGATGGCACAGAGATAAGATGGCTTAGTGCAAGTTCAAGGAAGAGTAAGAAGGGCTAAAGGATAAAGTTCCTTTAGGGACAGTCAAATTAAGTTAAAACACACTGCATTTTATTGGGGGGGGGGGCTGGGATCTGCAATCAAATAAGATGTGTAACATTGTTGAAAAGCTTTGAGAAAGGGAACTGATTTGTAATGATAACATCTTATTTATCAAATCTGGTATATAATGCAGAGGGAGTTCTAAAGATGGAAAAATCACCCAGGAAGCTATGGTAGTATCCCACACTTGAAGTGAGAGCCTGGCAAGAAGGTAACAGTGAGAATGAAGAGAAATTAATATAAATATTTGAATTCTGTATTACAGATAAAAAGGTGAGAAGTCTGAGGCAGAATGCTTGGCAATATCTAATTATAACTGAAATGAACACAACAGCCTTTATTTCATCACTGTGCCATTAGAATACCTCCAATACACATATCAAATACATTGACATGAATAGATACTAAAATGTTTTCATGTTCATTTCTTTGCTACATGATTTTCATTCTAGAAATACTGATCATTTTGCTATTGAATTTTCAACTCTAGTGCATATTACTATAATCAGATTAACAAGAGGTCCTGTGACAACCTGAAAGACTAATTTGAGGCCTCAGTGAGGTTGTTGCTCCATTTTATATATAGATATATCTCATATAAATGTTTTCCTTTCCCTTAGATTCTCTTTTAAGTTTTTTTAAAGTCTTTTTTTCTACTTAATGGTACCGAGCCAAGTAATTGCTTTATGACTAAAGGATTCATGGGTGTTGATTTTACAATTAAAAAGTGGGAATGGTAAGTGTACATTTTCCATTTCCTCCTTAAACTAATTAAGCTTTAGAATATGAATATACCTTAGCTTATTTTTTGAGAAATAAATTCTCTAAATTAAGATATGGTACCCAGTTGTATGTCTCATTAAATTATCCAATAGTGTACACACCCTGTACATAATTCTCTTACGCTAGGATATCTGGTGCTTGGGAGTTTAGACTGCTTCATGATGATCTGGGACTACTGCCTCATAATCGGATAAGGAGCTATGGACACTCTTCTGAGATCAAATGATGGATGCTCTATTTGAGATGAGAAGTGCAGTCTGGAAAGACAGGCTTACAAAGCATTACATGACATTATTGGAATAGGGGATACTTATAAACTCCCTATGTGAAAAAGCAGGTAAGAAACTGGTAATCCATTCCAGCCCCAATGAGAATATGACTTCATAGAAAAATTAGTCTTTTCTGGAAGCCGAAAAAATATCCTTGGCAACACACTTGAGATGATTTAAAAGTCTTCAGTCACCAGCTAAGACAATATTCCTGTGAGCATAATAGGAAACTACTCTGAGGTTGACTGTCAGCCAACGACAGGAACCACTGGTCCAGTGCCATTGCAGAAAAGAGAATTTTGCACTGTGTTTAGAATGGCCAATGAAATGCTAGAGGAATGGCAAGCCTCTGGGGCAGAAGAGTTACAAAAAGCAGTGAAAAATTTCCCAGCCTGGGGATTTATGTGTGGGCTCAATGCCTCAAATGCTACCCTCTAACAGAATGCCTGGCAAAGTCAGAAAAGTCAAAGCTCAGGTAACATAAAGAACTTCCTACTTCCCATGCTAGATAAAAAAAGATAAAAATCTAGCATGTGAAGTAGGAAGTTCTGACCACACATTAGCAGGAAGCTGTAAAGACCTCTCTGCAATGTACCAGACTACAAGGTGTTAGGGAGAATAATTTAAAAAATTAGACCTGGACAAAGCAACTTCCTGAGAAAGCAGTTTACAAAGAAGAATATTCAGAGAAATTTAGATTTCATCAGAGAATGCAGGGACTGTCCCCCGAGTTTTCTTGTGAGTGAAGTTTAATTTGGGTGACAAAAGTAAGGAATCAACAAAGAAAAAACCATTTGAGACTGGTCACCAGTTAGGAACTGGAAATATAAAGTGAATACAAGCATGACTCATCTCCCCCAGTCAAAAAATGAATTTTCAAAAAAAAAAAAAAAAGAGTCCCAGGAGTGGTATAAGCGGGTTTCCCTCATTTGAGAGAAGGCTTTCCATGTTAAGTCTGGAGAGCTAGAGATTACACTAAATTATTTGCTTCAGAAAATGGCATGGTCACAAATATGATAAAAATATGACCACATGGCAACAAGTAGACCATAGTTCTTCTGTGGTAGACTCAAGAAAAAAAAAAATGCATGGGTCTCTGTATAGCAGGAGAAACCCTATTTGTCTGAGGATAGCCAAGTATGCCCTTATGTGGGAGGGTGTACGAGCGAAGGAAATCGTCCATGATTTCGCAGTAATTAGGACCAGAAATTGAGAAAAATCCCTGAAGATAATATATCTCACATCCAAGAGAAAAAAAGCTCAGTGAAGCTCCTATATAAATATAGCAAACTTTCTATGAAAGACCTGAAAGGGACAAGGCACCACTCTGTGATGGGGGATAGATATACCATATGATAAACATGTGGTATAAACCTCAGCATTTTTTTGCTGTCAATTAAATGCTAACACTATCATTTTGTAATCAAGGACAGGTGGTGAGTGTCCAAGCACCCAGGGCTACCTTGAGCCTTGTAAATATCCAACAGGAATCTGTGTCCTAAAAAGAACTTTAGAGAAAAATCCCATCATAGCCCTTGGGAAAAGAGGATGAGAAAGAGGACACGAGGGTCAAGTGATGTCTATATGTCAATATATATTGCATCCTCTTTTTCCTATCTAGGAAGGATCAATATTATACCTTTTATAAGGCAGTAAATATTCAATATCTTTTAAAAGGAAATATCATGAGAAAAAAAATCCATTTTGCCCATTATTTTAATTTCCCATTGTTATTTATAATTGCTCATTTCCTTCTATGGAAGAGAAGCCTTATCATAGGATGGTCCCTTGTTTTGCAGGGTTGTTACTAGGTTTAAGCATCCTATGAAAGGGTTGAAAGAGTTAGATAAAGTAGAAATGACCCTAGATCTGGGAAGATGGTCTGAATAAACAGACAGTTGGGGAAGAATAAGGCCCAGCAAACAGGTTTTGAATGACAGTGCTCTGGAGTGTGATTCTAAACTCTCAGTTCTCTCCCCTACAAAATCTTCAGTGAAATCTGTGTAACTCAGAGATAATTCTGTTCTATATAATCAAGACTGGTTGAAGCACAGGATTCATTTACAGTCATTTGATAATGTAAAAAAAAAAAAAGTAAACTTCAGTTTGAGATGCAAGGTGCTGAGTTTTTTATATGAGCTACATGGGGCAAAAAAAGAGCATTCATTCCTGAACGTATGACTCATCGACACATCATGTAGATTAACTGAATGGCCCGAAGAGAATATCAAATACATGAAAACTAAAATGTTCTCTTAATATAAATATTGTCCACTCAATCATTCATATGCTAATAAGACAGAAGGAAAAAGAAAAAATATATTATCTTATTCTTGTCTTTATAGGTCAGGCATATTCTCTTGATTCTGAAATGATCTTTTAATCTTTTTTTTAAGACTAAAGGTCAAGAATGACATACTCAAGAATCACTATAATTAAAAGTGGCTTCATGGCAGAAACTATTTCCTTTATAGAACTGTTAAAGAAAGTGATTTGAAAATAAAAGTAACACTATAATGCTTTATGATTTATAAAGCCTTTTTACATTAATTCTCATTTGATCTTCAGAGCAACTTTGTGAAACAGAAAAGGCATATTATCTCAATACAAATTAGCAGACTGGCACCCCAGAAACTAGAGGAGGAGAAACCCTGACCAACAGCTGCCCACAGCCTCCACCCCTGTACCCCTTCATGGACTAGCGGGGCCCAAGCAGCAGAAAAGAAACTAAGACCAGGAGCTCCCAACTCCGCCCCACCAGACATAACCCCAGGGGCAGGAATAGCCCCAGGCAAACATTGGAGGAAAGGAAAAAAAAAAGGGGGGGAGAAAGAACAGAAAGACTCCCAGCAATGACTAATAACAGCAGCAACAGCAAGACAACAGCAACATCTGTCACTGGAAAGGAGGGGGCTGAACCCCAGCAGGGGGCCCGCCCAGAAACCCCAAAACCTAAGAGCAAAAGGACCGCAAAACTCCAAATTCACATCTCCCCATTACTTTATTTTTTATTATTATTATTTTTAAAAATTATTTTTAATTTTAATTTTATTATTATTATTTTATTTTTATATATATATTTTTTACTTTTAACCTACCTTTTTCTCTTGGTCCTTCATTCCTACTTTTCTTCATCTTCATTCTCCTTTTTTTTTTTCTTTCCTTTTCCTTTTTTTTTTTTTCTTTTTTACTACAAACCACCCCTTCATCTTCCCTAATTCCACTCGGAACCAGAAACACATTGGAGATACACCACGAGAAACAAAAACATTCAACAAAGAAAAATAAGAAAATCCAGAAGATATCCAGCCACAGCCAAGGCAACTCAGACACTAGGGAACCACAAACACTCCTGAGCAAGTAAAACCAGGAGACATGAATGCGACGAACAGAGCAAAGCAGAAAGCCAACAACAGGAAGGGAAAAAGTCACAAATGACCCTCAAAACAATTCACCACAGAAAGAAAATCCCTCTCCAGAACCCATTAATATAGACATAGAATATTACATCCACCTAACATATAAAGACTTCAAAATAGCCATAACAAAAAAAATAATAGAATTAAATGAAAAGAACAAAGAACTGAGAATGACTCCATAAGGAAGAAATTGAAGGAACTGGAAGATTTATCTCATTACAAATTAAAACATCAAAGCTCTAGGATTGGGGGACTTTCTTGTAATCATATAGGTATTAACTATGAGAATGGAATTCAAGATTTATTTGACCTTACATACTAAGCATTTAGAGTAAGAAGTTTAGGGTCTTGTAAATGTTTAATTACATTAAATCTTTTTTGTTTGTTGGTAATTGCACGAGATCTAAAAAAAATTAAATTATTATGGCTTCAGCATGAACTTTTGGCAATTTTGTTCCACTTTAAACTATTCTAAAGTATTTATGAGGAAAATTATTACCTAAATTAAATGTGTTCTCATGTTACCCAATTATCTCATATTACCTTGAAACCATGACTCCTGTTTAGGATTTTCTCTGATCATTCTAAAGAGCCCACATGCTTCCACCCTAACCCTTTGTCAGTTAATGACAATAAAAACTAGTTTCTGAAAGAAATAAACTGCATAAGCACTCAGCCTTAGAATTACCCTTCAGGAATCTGCTAGGTTAGGATAAAAATGAGAGGATTTAAGGCCATGCTTACATTATTCAAATATAGGATTTTCGTATCTTACTTTTATAGATTATTCTGAATACTAATAACATTTTTGCTTTGATTTTTGCATAATCACTACAGCAGATGTTTTCTCAGTGTGGTCAAAGATCAGAATTATCAGAATCACTTGGGTACTTGTAAGATAAGCAAACTTTTGGAATCTTCCCCACTGATTTAAAAGCATGGAGGTGGGAGGGTGTCCAAAGATGTGTTTATCCAATACTCTAGCAGATGCACACCCCAGTTTAGGAACACTGTGCTAAACATGATCACATTTTTTCTTGCTTTGCTAGAGTCAGACTGTAATTACTACTTCAAAGAGAGTAAGCAGGGAGTTAATGGACATTTCCAGAATGGTGGTAGCTAACTATTTAAAGGTGATTTTTAATTCCAAGTACTATTTGGTTTTTTGATTCTCTTTCACTCCTTGCCATCCAATCATAATCAACCTTTAGATAATTCTGTAATTTATATAAGCAACACAGTCAGAAGATACGCCACCTTATCAATGATCAGTATACCTCTTTTATTATTTTATATTTTATTTCCTCCTTTTGTTTAACTGCATCTTTCCTGTAACCCTGAAAGCATGTTTAAAATCCTATTTTCCTTTCTTAAAATACAAATGAGAATGTTAATAAAACTTAAAATAAATTTAACATAATTGCATTATAATCATTTCTACAGTCTATAGTTAAATTATAAAACTCTAACCCATAAAATTTACTGTCTCTAATAGTTTATTATCATACACATTAGATAGATTTTAAAAGAAACCAGGTAATTCTGTGACCAAAACCCACAACTTTAGTTATGCATGCTGAGAAAGTGCTAGTCAATTACCATGCTTTTGGGAGATGAAATCATGAAGAAACAGAAATTACTTGTCATTTAATAATTGACAACTGGTCATAGGAATTGTGTTGCTATTCCCCCACTTAAGTAAAAGACATTGACCAGTAGATGAGGCATTATAAACATTTTATGGGTCTAGTACTGACTCATAAGAAACACATGCTACAGTATTTTTTAATTTGCTGCATTCATATTTTATCTGGATCACCTGGTCTCTATGAGTGAGACATTAGAGATTTTTTTTTTTCCTTTTGAAACTATAGTAGTTTTAAACTGGTAAATTAATTTGAAAATTGATTTTATAACTTAAGGATCAAATAAAAGATATACAAAAGGTCATGTGAAACATAGTTTACTTCCATATTTGTAAGCAGAATTTACAAACACAAACCTTCACAGTCTAGATTTTACTTGAAACAGATTCTAGTCATTTCTGGTATGTTACAACATACCTATGCCCTGAAAAAGGGTTTTAGTATTAAATAGCTAAAAAATAAAATAACTCATCATATTTTACTTCAGAAATTCAGAGAAATCTATTGGCTATGCTCAGGATAGGCTTGAGGCCTCTGTCATTTTGTTAGTCTTAACCTTCTAGTTTATCAAGATTTCTAGGAGTGGAATATTTTACAGTCTTAACCATCAAATTACTGCCTCTAGCGCTTATCATCTTGTTCAAGGCTAGAGCAGTGTGGAACTGACTGACAGCTGAATGGAATATAGATGAAGTGTTGGAGACTATGAGTCACTCAAACTCCTATTTTATTAAGTGTTTTAAAAATAAGGTCCCAGAACCTTCACTCAATTTAGAATTTAGTGCAGGAAGCAGAAGAGTCAAGGTATTTTTTTTTGAGGAGTTTCATTTGAGAGATCAGGTTGGCCTGGGGAAAACAGGACACAGGGAAACAAAAAAACGCTAACAAGATTTAATGGGTATAAATGTTTCTGTCAAAATAAATGGAAAAAGTAGTTTTTAATCATTGAGGCTAACTGGAAGACTATGAAAATCATTTAAAATAGAAAGCGTTACATTGCTAATATAAAATAATACATGCATACTTCTAACTTAAATTTTTTTTCTTCCCAGCGTATCTTAATATATAATTGAAGATTTCTCCTCTTCTGACTATATTGCTTTCCTATCTCTAAGAAGCCATAACCAATAATTTAACATTATTTTAACATTTTTTCCTGTTTGGTAAGATAGATGGGTAGCTTAGCTATTTTTAATGCAGTCATTCAAGTATTTCAAGTATGGCTATAAAAAAAAATCTGAAACATACCCTTAGTTAGGGGCGAAAAAAGAGTAAGTTGCAGTATTTTTGTTACCATTTCTATAAAAATGGTAATAAGAGGAAGAGAAACATTTTATTTGTACAGTCATTGAGTGGTGTCTCGAATACTCATTCTCTAGAAGATCTCTAGTATCTCTTGAATAATACTCAAAGAATCTGACATCAGCTGCCTCCAAGAAAAAGAACTGGAGAGCAGTGGTGGGAGATTGCACTAAGTACTTATATCATTTGAATAATATAATTTGTACAAATGAATTAATAAACAATTTTAAACAAAACAAATGGATACTGGTAACCATAACAGCAAGGAATGAGAAGACAAATATTTTCTGGGGTGCAAAACATTCATCTTAGAAAAAGCATTCTCTTATATCAAATACAGAACATGGAACATAAGGATAAAGAACTAAAAGCATCTATAAGTATTAAATGAATTCTTAAGAGTCCATAAATTACATAAGCTAGGCCAAACTTACTTATATATCAGCAGATGGACATTCAAATTTTTCTCCAAATTAAAAGTAATTATAATATTTTACATTAATCAAAAGAAGTAGACATACATACAATATTATTTTGAAGACATTTTCCTTTTGCCCCTTGGTGGGATCTAATTTTAGCAAGAGCTTTTTAACATATATAATTACTAAATGTATATTAAAAAAGGTGTAAAAATTAGCTTTCATATCATAGGCTCAAAATGATTAACATAATCTTACTTAGATATCAAAAAAAAACTCCATAAATAACCATGTAATTATAAGAATACAAATGTTACTGTATGGAGGAGTGAGTAAATAAAGCTTCTTAAAGCAAATTGCTAATTATGATATAGTCTGGTATAAACTAAGTTGCAATGAGCACAAAAATATCATTCCAACTACAATCACAAATTTTTGATACTCAACTGTAAATTATGTTCAAGTTCCAAAACTCCATGAATGTTATGGTTACACAAAAATGTTATGAAAAAAAGAGATTTAAAGAGACAAAGATGTACAAGGAAACATTATGTTGATATATTCAGAAGATCAAAGTATAATGAATTCAGTTATGAAAATAGCCAACACCTCTACCTTAATGACTGGGTGCTACTGAAATACTAAAAATAAATAGTTCTCTGACACTAATTTAATGAAATGCAAATACTTGCTCAAGTAGTATAAAGATGTTATATATCCTTTTTGAAAATTCACATTTAATACTATCAGCAGGAAATGCCTTTAAATATATGTGTGTATACATATATGTGTGCATATATATACATGTATATACATATACATACAACTTATACATACATGGGCTTCACTGACCAAATAAAAGAACATAGTAAATAAATGAAGAAATAGTATTTTGACAAAATCTGAATACTGGTAGCTTTTAACACAATATATTAAATGACATAAAATCTAAGGTGTTACTGTCATAATCTTGAAAAATTCTGGGATTTGTAGATACCTTGAAAATTGAAAATTTTTACAATGCATAAGTTAAAAATGAAATACTAAAAATGTATATGTAAAATATCTCATTTAAATTTATATTAGTAAATTATATTTAGTAAATTATATGTGCAAATTAAAGTTATCCATTAATAATTCAAAGTCATCTAGTAAGAATAAGGTGATTTTATATTGAATAATAAACTAGGGAAGAAAATATTTCAAGTGCTAATCATTTCTTTTTCTTAATAGTGATCTCAATTTCAACTGTTCTTTTCCTCTGGCATATCTTGAGAAATTTGCACATTAGAGTAAACTTTTTTTGTGGCAGGAACTATTTCTAATTAATTCAAATGAAGTATTTTTGAATAGACACAGGTCAAATGAGAAAAATAAGGAATATCAAAGGCTAATCTAACCTGAGAACAGGAGTAGGAAGCTTTGCTACATATTGAGGAACTGAGAAAAGGTATTAAGTTTGTGTTGTTTTCCAAGTACTCCAACTTAACTAGTTTCACATCAAATTAATTAACTGACCATCTATTATAAGCTGTTAAGGAATAACCCACTTGACCATTTCCTGGTCAGGAATTCTGGCCATAGTAGACACTACTCCAACACAATTGGTTGCATGTGGTTGCTGCAGGTGATAAGTGGAACACTAAAGAACAGTCAGAAAACTGAATTTATGGCACAGTCTGGCTCCATGTCTACAAAAAAATGGCTTGAGGCTTCACTACTCTGTTGTTAAAGATTATATTTCCATACATTCCTTGAATGTTTCTACAGTAAGTAAAAAAAAAAAGACACGAAATCAAACAAATTCCCTTTAATGACCTGGTATTTACTAAAAAAATCTTTACTTCTACGAGTCTAAACAACCAAAAAGCTAGCAATTTTCAAACATATTTGACAAGAGGAAGATGGTAAAAACCTAAACAGATGTCATGGCACACTTTGTTAACTTTAATATAGTAACATGTGAAACTGGAAACAATCACCTCACTGTGAATGAAGCAGATGAAAATTTTTATCATAATTAAGAGAGGGATCTGAATCAAATATAAAATTTGGTAATAAATGCAAGGTAATGCAATAAACACTAACATATGTATATTTATATAATATACCACTATCATATATGCAATGAAGAGGACACCTTATAATTTTTCCACTCAAAGTTATCTTACTTTTAGACACCTTTTACTAAAAAGGAAATTTT
This sequence comes from Scalopus aquaticus, assembly GCA_004024925.1. NCBI lineage: Eukaryota > Metazoa > Chordata > Mammalia > Eulipotyphla > Talpidae > Scalopus > Scalopus aquaticus. The sequence continues at coordinate 117,699 of PVIJ01003133.1, forward strand.
CTTATAAAAAGGCAAATAAAAATCCTTAAAATAGAAGCTTAATTATTAATGCAAATTAATTAAAAGTGCAAATTAATATATACAATTAATACTATTAATTGGTGGTTTGTTTTCAAAATAGTTTCCCACTAGTCTCATTGCTATAACTCAGTTATAGTGTTACTTTAACTTACTAGCTAATACATAAAAATCATTCATCAAATTTGCATAATGGATAACTTAAAGACCAATGCCACTTTTCATACTCTCTATGGAAAAACAAACTATATTCCTAACCCAAAACAGACCAAAAAAATCATGAAATTTATCATGTATGTTTACATTTCACATGACCTGGAACAATCAATTTAGTTAAATTACTAATAGAACAATAAATTTAGTAAACACATATCCAGTTGATGAAGCTGTTTAACAGGTAGCCAAGAAATCGTGGAAAGGTAAACAGGAATGCTGAGAGGAGGTGAAATGGGACAGAGTTGCGTGGGGCGGGGGTGGGGGGGAGTGGGGGAGGTCAGAGGAATGGTAAAGCCAGCATGAGAGAAGGTGGAAGAAATAAAAGGACATATTCTTCCCATTTTTCTATTTTTCTAAGGCCTTGATAGGTAGTATTTTCCTTTCCACTAAAAATGACTTTCTGGATGACCTCAATCATGAGTGCTCTAAAGTATCGCCATCTTTTCCACCTCTTTTCCTTTCATAGCAAAGATATAGTTATGTTAACTTCTAAAACATTTTACAATTCCACTGTAAATATTTATGATTTTAAAGTTGGGAAGAAACTGGCAAATCATTTTGATCTAACTAAACCCTTATTTTATTGGTAGAGGAGCTGAGGTCCAGAGAGAAAATTCAGTTTCTAATCTTTATGAATATAAATACACTGTTGATAACTATAAGATTTATAATGCTGTGTTTTATGTTATTAAGAGCCAGAGAGAAATATACAAAATAAATGCTTCAAAAACAGAAGAAAAAAATTTCAGTGCCTCTTTTATCAGAAAGGCTCGTCATCTAATCTGATGTTAGGATAATAAAGTGAATTAAAAATAAAGGATTCTAAAAATCAATTAGGAAAAGGGTACTAAATAATGAAAATATGAGCACAAGTAATTATTACAAACATAAAAAATTATACAAAGTACCTATCAAGTACATAGTGTATCTTAAAGAAAGTCCATAAAATGAGAAATGAAAAGCCTCCAATTTTCTTCCAAATTTGTTTCTATCCCTGTTTAATAATAAGAACAAACTATGTAGTATGGCCATGAAAATGGTGTGCATGCACTTAGTTCAAGCCCCCAGCCCCATTTTATATAAAATGTCTACAAAATCGATTCCATTGCTTTATTAACTAGGTGGTTCTAATTTATTTTTCTCACTTATATGCTTAGTTGAGGTGAAATGGAAAGATAAGGTTATAGAGTCTGATAAGAAATCCAGCAGCTTTCTATGACTATTATGACATCATTTCAACACACTAAACTATATTCTGTCAAAATAAATATATTTATTGAAAACCCACTTATGTAGGTGTGTTCCTAAGATATAATTTGCTCACAGCTATGATCAAAACCAACATAAATCACCTACGTCATTGCTTCCAAAAGTCTCTCTGATAGAATGCAAAGTGACATTATCTAAGCACATGGTTAAACATTTCCAATTTTATTATTTAAGCTTACTATGTAAGCTTACTACTTAAGCAAATGATTAGACATTGTACATTAGAAAAAATTATACAGAGGTTTATATTTTAAAAGTTATTGAACTAAAAATATATATTAAATGGAGAATAGTATAGGTGGCACATGAATATGGCCAAACTTAAATTCTAAGTCCTGGGGGTTGTTGTCTATACAAAATAACTTCTCTGGCAAGGAACTGATTATATATTACTGGGGAAAGTCACTGAAATTCCAAACTAACTTATATTTCACTCTCTAGATTATTTCTCAAGTTTTATTTAAGAAAAAGTCAGTATAAAGCAATATAATATAAAAGTTAAGTTCTTTCAGTAAAAATTCAAAGTATTTTACTGGATATCACTGGGGAAAAGCTTATAAAAACCAGAACTAATGAATAAGAACAACCTGTTGTACTTCACATTATTATTAAAACTAATTGACTTAATTTGGGGCACACGTAAGTAAATGGCATTCTGCATAATACTACATCCTACATTCTGGGTGCTATCACAATTCTAAAGCTCTTCAATACATTTTGTTCCCCAGGCAAGTCCATGCTGTTTTGTCTCTCTATAATGAAAATGTACAGAATAAGCTACCAAGAATTTAAACAAATAAAAACTCAAATACTTACTGTTGCTGGGGAGGCTCGAGTTGTGTGTGTCACTGAGTGACCAGAATTCTCCATTGAATTGCCGATCAGATAGGTTCCTCCGGAGCTGCTGATGAGCTGTCCTCCGGTGACGCCCATTTGAATCCCACCAGTGCCCACCATGCTGTGGGATGAGACCACGGTCGTCACCTGTGCAGAACTCCCTTGAGTATCAAAATAATTCCCTCCAGTGTTTTGGCTGTACATTTGCGTCTCCGTGTAAGGGTAAGTTGTTGTTCGGCTTGAGATAAGAAAAAGAGAAGACATTTACTAGCTTACTTATATAGTTTATTTCATTTTTTTTCCACTGTAAATGCACTTTCAATATGTATTTGTTGGCTTAATCTTTGGGACATGATGAGTTGTATTTCTTGTATGAAACTTCATTCCCAGAAATAATTGGGGGTACTTTCCAAATTACAGATACATCATTGAAATAAGAACCTTGACACTTGTCTATACTTTGAAGCCTTTGCCCTTTACTGGTGCCTACCACTAACTTATATCAATAGACAAGGTTTTCCCTCCAGGAAATCTTGCTGAGTGACTTACTCAAATGTTTATAAAACTTCCTGCAACTTCCAGCTTTGGGAAAGTTGGTTTGTAGAATGACTGGGACAATCAACTCCCCGTGCTACTCCACATTACTGGGTGACTTGCAGTAAACTTCCACAACTAAGTTGGCTTCCTTGGATCTCTTTCTTGCTACCATAAAGAACTTGAGCAAACAGTTCATTCATCTTGGATCCCAAAGCCTGACCTATATTGTCCCCTGACCTTAGCACTCAGGCATCCACTTGATGAGATGACACTCACTTCTTCATACCCTCAATTTCCATGCCCCAACAAATGCAGTCCTGCTTCTGGCCACAGCGTTTCATTGAAATTACCATTACTAAAGTCACCTGTGATCAAACTGCAATACCAGCAGCAGACGTACTAAGTTGTCCTTTCCTTCCTTCTGTCCTGATTAAACTTATTTGATTGATTTTTCATTTTCAATTGACTATAGCTTATATTTTAACATGACTTTTGTTTGTACCTTTTATTTATTTATTTTTAAAGATTTATTTATTTATGCATACAAGCTGGGGTACAGGCCAGAGGCATGGGATCGTGAGAGGGCTCACCAGAGACAGAGTGGGGAGCAGAACAGGCAGATCAACGGAAATACACTGCTGAGGGGAGCAGTGGGCAAGGCAGAAGAGGTCTGAGCCATGTGGGAATCTCCCCGGCCAGGCGTGGAACTCGCATTGCTGCTGCCGACAGATCCACAGCTCAGAGCTTAACCGCTGCACCACCAGAGAGGCCCTACTTTTTATTTTGAAATAATTATGAGCTCATAAGAAGTAGCAAAGATAGTACAGAGGTATAAAAATTTTTATCTTAAATTCAAATAGAAAATTAAAACTCCCAAGTTCTTTTGTTATATCTTCAACCTCATATCTCACAAGCAGTCACTACTGACAGGCTGGTGTGTAAGTTTTCAGAAAGCCTCTCTAGTTCATCTAGCTTGCTCTTTTCCCTATATTTCTCCTATCAGCACTGGGCAGCACGAGAACTTCAGTCTCCAAAAGTTTTGCTGACTCTGTTCTCATTCAGATGACATCAGTCACTATAAGTCCTACTAATTTTACATTCTAACTAATTATCCAATTCTTTTTCCTATTCTCATATTCACTGCCTTAATGCATAAAAATCTCCAATATTGATGCTTTTTAATTTGTTTTCCTCCCTTTAATTTTACTTTTCTTCTGATCTATTTTCAACTTTGCTGGTAAGAGGAATTGTTTATGCAAATGTGAGAAAATATTTTAAAATATTAAAACTTTTCCATGTCATTCTTACCTTCAGAAGAAAAAACCCCACCCTGCCTTATAAGAACCATCAGGGCAAGCGCCTACATAATCTTTAGATGTGGCACTAGCCATTTACTCTTATGCTTTCTTCATATCACCCTGATCTTTTTGTTGGTTCCTTCAAAGTACCATTTTCTCTTGACTCTCAGAGTTTGACTGCCTATGGTTTCTTTGACCTGGAAGCCCTTTACATTTTTCTTCAACTCCCTTCCATTGCTTCATGATTCGTAAATTTTCAGCTCGAACATCGCATCACCTTATCTCAGAATTATTTTTCTGTGCCCCTTGCCTTACAAGGCCACTCCTGACAGAGTTGGTTAGGTTTCCTTTTCTGTGCTTTCTGAATATCCTGTGCACACCTAAAATATAGTTTTCAATACATTTATTATTAATTTGTGTATGTCCTCATACTCCCTTGAGATTATGTCATATTCCCATTTGTACTCTCAATACTTAACACAGTTCCTGGTACATAGTGGGTACACTACTCAATAAATAAAAATAATATGATTATTTAAAAGTATATCTGACATAATAGCAAATCTCACAAATTTCTAAGATGTAAATCCCTTTTTTTTTTTTGGTGAAAACAAATTATGTTAAACTACTGCAAGGTTTATCTGTACCATTTAAAATAATTAATTTTAACCCATATATGTATGTTACCACACCACAGTTATCACCCAGGCACCCACCCAATTGTCCACCATAGTCTATTGTGACTCCTACCCCTTTTGCTCTTTACATTCTGAATCATGTACAGAATTATAAGCCAATGTTATCATAATAAAATATATAAACAAATTATACTTATAATTTAAATTTTAGTAAAATAATGATTTCTCCAAAAGTATTCTATACTGGGTAAAGTTACCACTCTACACAAAGAGCTACCATAGATCTGGGCATAAATTTTAGTTTAGGGTAATCACAGAACTCCAGAGAGAACAGTTTTCACACATAGAGAATTGACATTTAAAATATACATTTGTCTCATCATTACTGTATTTCCCAATCAGAAATCTCAACTTGTGATTTTCTTTCACTACATATTTACTAAATAAAATGGTTATGCTGATTTCAAATTTAGGTAAAAAGAGAAGGAGGTCAGTTTATGTCCACATATGACCATGAACCCGTTTATCTTAACATAATAGAATATAACCTTAACATAATATAATCTGTTGTTGGCATTAAATTACAGGGAAATTAAGATATACAAATATATATATATATCTATATATATATATAAATAATACAACAAATACTTTGGCAGGCTTAGTACATGGAGCCAGCTTTCCTTTTCACAGTCCAAGAAAAATGCTTCAGTACGCTCCCCAAATAGTATGCTTTGATATATGATAATTTACAAATGAAATGTAATAATAGCTAATGATAGCTAATATTCACTGACCATTTACCATGTACAGGCATTATTTTATATGCTTTTCAAGTATTAACTAATGAATCATTATTATAACACTATGAGATACATACTGTTAAAATTCCTACTCACAGACAAGGTGAATCACTTAAGTTTGGATAGATTAAATAGCTTTACCCAAAGTACACAGCTGATAAAAAAAAATTGATTTGGACCGCACTTAGCCCATGCTCTCAACAATTTTGTCACATAAAGAGAACTTAACTTTTCATGTATGTCAATGACGTTTATGAATGACTCCTTAAGATCAGCCCTAATGGGAGCCCAGGAAACATGAAATTTCTGTAGCTACTTGGGATTGCCTTAGACCTTAGCTCACTGTTTATTAGCAACACACTACTCTCCTCTTTTAGCAAGAATATTATCTGTGTAGGATGTATTTGCAACAGTTAAAAAAAGGAGAAATGGGAAAAGTAGGACTATTTTGAAGGATACTTACTACCACACACTTTGATTTTAGATGTTCTATCATGGACGTTGCTACTCTATCATCAAAGAAAGATCCCAAGGGATTTAAATCACTCTATCTTTTGGGCAGGGTTCATTTATATAATTAGTACTCAGTGAACAACAGTAAAGCAAACAAACACATCATAAATACATGAAATCTATTATCTGTAGTCCTCAAGTCAGTGTGAAAAAAAATGGCAGTAAAAAGCAACCTTCCTTATTTTCATATCTCTCTGTAGCTGAATGATCATGAGCTAAAAAATGAGTAGAGAACAGGAGAATGTCACTTGAGTATGCCTATCCCCATAACTTAAGCAAGTCCTATAGGACTGAGGAAAAGGCTTGCCTTCTGTATATACACATGCAAGGGTGAAGACTGGTAATTCTGGGGAGTAGTGAAAGTGTATCTGATCTTTTCTGACAAATGCACACTCAAAGTGGGAAACAGATGAGACTCTTAAATACTGCATTGGTTCAGAGCAGCAGACAATAGTATCTTCTCATTGTTTCATAAAGGTAAGACGATAAGAGTTAAGCCATTTGTTGGAGTCTTGCCTGGTATTACAGCTATTCACACACAGAAAATCACTAAAATTCTTCCCCATGTCCAAATGCTCTAAATTTCTTCTAATACTGAAGAAATTATACTAACACTGGAAAAGAAAAAAAAAAACCTGCTAATGCTAAAAAAACAAAAACAAAAAACCCCACAAAACTGGCACCAACAGCAAAAACAAAGTTTTTTCTGATATTCTAGAAATAATGACTGTTTAATTCTGATACGTCAGATTAATTTGTCTTTCACATTGTTTAATGAACACATGAGTTATTGTTTGCACATTATTTTCCCTAGAAATTTTTGAGACATATGTTTGAAAAAATTACTCAATTTTTGGCATATCAGATTGAAAACATCTATTTCTGGACTATTTATTCCTAAAACACCTAAATTCTCGAGCAATTTCATGCACATTTGAAAGTTGTCATTCTGTTCCTTTTGTTTGTTCTTTAGTGACTGCCACAGACTGTTATGAAAATAATGTGTCATATTATTTCTATAGCAGGAGAAATCTTTCCATTGTTCTGCATATGTATTCAGTAATGAATGAAAACACATAGATATGTGCATACTTGCTGATAGAAGTGTCTTCATAGCTGAGTGGATGATAAAGTTCCATGAAAATGTAAGGACTCTGATCCACTGAATTCAGTAAATTAGTGCTGTTTGCATCCCATTATGCCTCAGCAAATACCTTGCTTAAGCATGACCCTAAATAGTCCCTGTTTGAATATTCACTGGGATTATTATGTCAATTTCCCTTAGTTATAACCAATTTTTCTATTTTCGTTAGTTTCAGGTGTCTTATCCACAAGTCCAGATACATTATATCTCTAAATTGTATGTTTGGTATTTTACCCAGGTTTTGAATATCCTCCCACCAATAAGCTAGTCAACCGTAAAATCAAATAATGGTGTGATAAATGGTAAATTAAGAGATACAATATTTTGCAAATTTCACACTGCAAGATTTATTATGAAGGTAGAATATAGTAATGCTTATTATAATAATTATTAAAACTGTTACTGCTTCCTTACTCTGCTTTAAGCTACTCTGCTACTGCTTTCAAGCTACTCTGTACACATTCTTTTAATAAATATTTACTGAGCATTTAGTCTGTACCTGGACCAAAAGGAACAAAACAGATATAACCCCTATTGTCATAAGAGTAGGTGGCCAAACGTAAGAAATCAGAGATAATCAGAAGTTGTCTTAAATCCATGAAAGTCAAAAATAGAATATTGAACTATAATAAATAGGAGGGAGTGGCATATTCAACATACTCCTGAAGACAAATATTAGATTGAAATTAAAAAAAGTTCTATGAGAAATAAGAAGAAAATTATATCATGAGGAGAGTACGGTATGCAAAAAAGCCACAACACAGGAAATTGGCTGATTTTCAGGTGGAAATTAGAAGTCTGGAATGGTTAGAAATATATATATATACACACATATATATTAACATATATAATTTACTTATATAAATTATATAACTAATATGATGAGAAAGATGGAAAGAAATGGTGTAAAATGTAAAAACATGTAAACCGTGCAAACTTCTTAAAACTATGGGTTATGACACACAATTATAACAGATCATAATAGCATGAAAAAAGAAACTAGATGAAGTATCAGACCACATTACAGCTAACAAATACAATAATTATTTTGAGGACTAAACCAAAACAAACCCTTAAGATCTGACTGTAGAATTGATTCTACCGGGGGGGAGGAGGGAAGAGAGGGAACAATGGCCCATTTGGAGGAGTATGGGAACTATGGTGGAAGTGTCCTGTGAATGCATACATCTGAAGAGGTATGAACTTGTACCCCCAAATAATGTTGGTAGTTCATTGTTACTGCAATAAAATATTCAATTAAAAATTACATAGAGGGTCTCCCTGGTGGCACAACGGGTTAAGCACAGCACTATGAAGCTATCCAGAGCCACTGCAGCAGGAGTTCGATACCCAGCCAGGCAGCTTCCCATGGTGCAGCAGAATTCTCCTGCCTCGTCCGCTGCTCCCCTTGGCAGTGTACTTCAGCCAATGTGCCTGTTCTGCTCCCCACTCTGTCTCTGGTGAATCCTCTCACCACCCCATACCTCTGGCCTACCCCCCAGCTTGTATGCATAAATAAATAAATCTTTAAAAGAAAAAAAAAATACATAGAATACCAAAAAAAAAAAAAATCAAAGAAATTAACTGGCCATCTTCTTCCATCCACTTTCTACTAATCTAATAGGAATAGAGACATGAGTAGTATGAAGGAATTCCATTTCAGTGTTTCTCATATACTCTTCCTTTACACATGATTTCTGCAGTATATTAACAGATTTTTAGAAAAACAAGTTTCTATAGTTTATTAAAGTTAAATTTTAGGCTTTGAAAAAATTATTTTTACCAAAAAAGGTGGATTATAAGTCTTAGGAAGAAACTACAAGACAAAATTTTCGAAGACAACTTGATGACAGAAAGTTTTTAGCATAAAAAGATTTTTAGAAACTTTATTTCTATCATAAGCATACATGGTAAGTATGTATATGCTCAAGTGTGCATGTACTTACCTGAGTATAAAATATGTATCTGACTTTCTCACAATAGATTATAATGTATAAAGCTTGAAAACTATTGCTATAGACACCGATAAGAAGATTGGATTTTGTTCAAAGTTTGGATAGGAGTAAGGAAGCATGGCAAAGGGGAGGTGAGAGAATGTTCTAGCTACAGACACAATCTGAACAAAATGCCGAGATTAGAAAGGTAATGACAAAATCAGAGTGGGAAACAGGGCACAAGACTGTAGCTGGTCATTTGAAATGATTCTGGAATATGTTTATTAGATATAGTGACAGCAGGTGATGTTACAAGAAGGCATTTCGGTGTGTGAAGTGATAGCAATGTGTTTGATTATACTAAAGTAATGAATAATGTAACTAAAGGTAGCCAGAAGAATGACTTTTTAAAACAAAATTTTAGTGCACAAGAGGGAACTAGGGAAGAGTCGTGTTTAAAGAAAGAGCTACATTATCTTTGTTTATGGAGTCACACAAGTTAGGAATTATTATCTACTTTCATGGTATAATCTGAATCCACTGGTAGCAAGGGTAGATGATATTTGGGATGGCTGCAGCATGGTGTCCTCCCTGAACTACTTTGGTGTTGTGGCTTTGTCTATGATCTGGGTTGATGCCTAATATTACTTGCACTTGTCTTTCTTCAGTTTGACTCTTCAGACTTACTGAAAGTTATGCACCATAAATATCTTTCAAGATATACTTTGTTTGGTTAAATAAGCCATAGTTGATTTCTGCTGATTAAAACAAGAGCTCTAAATAGATTTCCATTAAAGTTTTTATGTGGGTTACTAAAGTCCTGCATAGTAGTACTTGCATTATTTAGAATCTTCAACATATTGCATTCCTGTGGTATACTATCTCTGGGTGGCCAGTAAGTACTATTTATTGGAGTTTTGATGTGGATTTTTGCTTGAATGCTCCATGTCATAATGCAGAAATACACCAATAGAGATGACAAGACATTTTATGGAAGACATCAAAGAAAGAACAGCAATTTAGAAATTAATGCAAGTATCCTGATATTTAACCTATTACCTAAGAATGAAAAAAGATTAAAAATGTTATAGATAACTACCCAACATCATTACTGTAACACTTGCCATGATTTAAATTCAGAAGACACTTATTTCTTCTAGTTTCAAGAGCTATATTAATAAGAAAAATCAAAAGCATGAATTGAGCTGTTGCCATAACTAGTGAAGAACTGTATGAATGAATAGTAAGTCAATGGTAATTCTTACAAAACTAATTAGCTTTCTCATTCATACATAATATTTTCATGACTATTCTGATAATGTACAGAGTATTAGAATCATAACTTGAAATATAAATCACTATAATTATTACATAAAAATATCTGGGCATTTACACTTAACTCTGTAAAATTTTTATTTCTATAATAACTTGGAGGGCTTGTTAAAACTCAAATTGCTGGAGCAAAAGTTCCTGATTTGGTAGAATGGGCCTGGGGGACAACAAATGGCAAACCTAAATTTTCAGGCAATATTAATGTTGCTGATATGCAGAACACACTTTGAGAACCACTGCTCTGAAGGATACTAAAAATGTGAAGCTCAGCTTTCACAGATATGAAGGGGGGTAAGACCTGCTCCTATCTTACCTGTCACTAAATGCTATTCTTTATTTAATTCATTTAACAAATACAGATTGAGTATCTACCAAATACAACTCTTCCAGATACTAGAGAAAGAGTAGGAAACAAACAGACAAGATAATTGGTCACATTAACTTATATTCTAGTGGGGGAAAAAGAGAAGTTATATAGTTTAAAAACAAAATAAACAGACAACTATAAATCAGAGATATTCTTCAGGGGAGGGTAAGAGAGAGGGATCAAAACAGGGGAAGGGAGAGCACAAGGGACTGTGGCCTACGGTGATAATGCACAGGTGAACCAGTGGTGGGAATTTTACAGGGACTACACCTGAGAGAAGTAAAGCATACATTGTACAAAAACGAAGAATGATGTAATATATATATAAAATTTAAAAAAGAGAGAAGAAATATTGTTTTTGAAGATTTATTTATTTACACATACAAGCTGGGGTACAGGCCAGAGGCATGGGGCGGTGAGAGGGTTCACCAGAGACAGAGTGGGGAGCAGAACAGGCAGATCAGAAATACACTGCTGAGGGGAGCAGCGGGCGAGGCAGGAGAGGTCTGCCGCACCATGTGGGATTCTCCCCGGCTGGGTGTCAAACTCGCATCGTGCACTGCCGACAGCTCCACAGCGCAGCGCTCAACCGCTGCGCCACCGGGGAGGCCCCAAAGAGAAGAAATATTATATAAGCTTTAAAAATAGTTAAGAGACTCAAACAGTCATAAGTGCTATGGGAGAAATACAGTCTCTGTGAGAGAACAGTAGGGAAATGTACACAGTACTCAGATCATAGAAAAGTATTTAGCCAATAATAAGGCAGAAGAGGATTCAAAGTGAGAGGAAGAAAACATAAAAACAAAGGCAGAAAAGTGAAAAAATAATAGTGATTCAAAAATAAAGGAGTTAACTGACTGACTATAAGAGAGTAAGAAAATTCAATCTAGAAAAATGTCTACTAGATTTAACATCTGGAGGTCACCAATGATCTTGATAGGAGCAATTTCATTGTAATGTGGAGGGAAAAGTCAGATTGGATGAAACAAAGAATGTGATCAATTTGAGAGGTTTTAATATGAAAATAATAGAGAAACCAAGCACTTGATAGTTGTCAAGTGGGACTTTCAAAAAAAAGACAAATGCAGCCAAAGATGTATGTACGTTGTTGAGACTAAACATTGTGCTAAGTCCAGGAAAAGAAGAGGTATGCCTCAAACCCAAATCCAGTCACATGCTGCAGATAAGGTAGTTTGGGGCCTCAGAGCATTCCCTCAAAAAGCAAGTCTGCCTCTTAAGAGCAGGAGCCTCAGAGCATTCCCTGAGAAAGCAAGACTGCCTCCTAAGAGCAGGGTTAAG